>MU790229.1:95817-111525 GCA_026770625.1 Nicotiana glauca
ATAGTTTTATGTTGCTGTTGTGTAAGGTATAGCCGGAGCCTTGTTACCGGCAAGTACTATATTATTCTGTTGTATCTTTAGAGGCTCCGTAGACAGTGGATGTGGGTTAGAAGCTATGTATATTCATGTTTCTTTTGTTGGACAACGAATTGGTAATTTCACTAATTATTATGTAAGTATGTTTTGAAAAAGGGTGATCTAAAAATTTATTATATGGCTAGTTCTTGGAATACCAAATAAAGAAAACAAGGGTTAGCTCATGGGTTAGGAAAGACACCCAGGTCCGCTTGACTGGGGATACCCGGTCGAGCGCCGGTCATGTCCCTCGAGTTTGGGGCGTGACAATTGAACTTTATGTTTTGCCCAGCGATTTATGCTTCTGCAGCCCTGGGACCGCACCTGCTGTCCCGCTTATGCGAAACCCGATCACATCTGCGATATTTTATTAAAGGAGGACTTCCCGCACCTGCGACTACACTATCGTAGATGCGGTGACGCTTCTACGGTTACCTAACCGAATCTGAGATCGACCCCCTTTTTACCTTAAACCACTTTTGAGACCGCTGATCCGCTTCTGCGGCACCGCACCTACGGGACCCAAACCGAGGTGTGGTTATGATAGAACCAGCAGCTGAAGCTGCAACTCTAACTCTAAAAATCCTTCCGTCAACCATCTGAAATCATCCCGATGTTTCCAGGACCTCAACTAAAGGCACCAACAAGTCTCAAAACACAACCCAAACTTGTACCAGTCCTTAAAATACCTAAAACAACATTAAAACCTCGAATTAACCATGGATTTAAGCCAAAGAACTCCAAATTTCACAAAATACGCTTTCGATCAAAAAGTCTATTAAACCTCGTCTGAATGACTTGAAATTTTGCACACACATTGTTGGCCCAAGTTCAGGTGAAGTTTTGAAGAATGAAAAATGCACTATATCATGGAACACGTCCATCATGTTAGACACAGTGTTTACCAACCTATACATATGAGATGCACGTGAAGGAGATAATTCTCAAGGATAAAGCAGCAATATCTCCTGAACTAATCGAAAAGGTTCCATATTGGATGAGGAAAGAAAGTATCCTCATAGAAAGAGGACATAATTCGGATAAAGGATAGGATTGGAGTTTGTATTGTTCAAGGGCTCAACTTCGATGGAAGATCAACTATTGTGTCTCAATCAAACTCTGATTACTAACTCATTAAATAACAGTGTTTTTTCTCTTTTACAGGCATATTTCACAAATGCAAAAGTTAAACTAAATTGAGAGCAAAAGAGCGAGGTAATTTTGCAAGCAATTTATGTGAGATTCAAGTGTGCATTCCTAAAGCTACTTGGACAAGATAGAAGAACCAATTCCATTGTGTTTATTCTTATTCTAGTTCAATTGTAGTAGGTGTTTCAAAGTTGTAACTTTCCAACTTTTGTAGAAGCAATTGTAATAGGTACTTTGAGTATTCAAGTTATAGGCTAACTTGAAAGTGTCGCAACGGTTGAGGCTATGTGCCACACTAGAATTAGAGTTTAATCCTTAGGTTTACAAGAGTTTTGTAAATGCTGTTTTGGCTCAGTGTTTTTAGTGGAAGTTTGGGAAAATCCTACTGAGTAGTAGGTCGTGGTTTTTTCACCTTTTGAGCCAGGTGTTTTCCACGTAAAAATCTCCGTGTTCTTTATTTTATGCACTCTTAATTCCGCAAACACTAATAGTAAGTACACCTAGAAGAACCAGGTTCTTCTAGTGCGAAAATTAGTGTACCGTACAAATCACCCCCTCTTGTGTGATATTGACGTTTAGAACATCAATTGGTATCAGAGCAGGTTATCCTTGAAGGGGCTAATACCTTAGGAGAAGATCAACAATGAGTGCACCACCTGGGAACTGGGAAGGGCAATCCACTGCCAGACCTCCACTTTTCAATGGTCAGTACTATTCTTGGTGGAAGAATAGGATGAGAGATTACATCATAGGGGAATATTATGAACTCTGGGACATAGTCACTGATGGTCTCCTAGCAACCACAAAGAAGAATGCTGAAGGAGTTGATGTGCCAAAGACAAGGGCTGACTGTACTGTTGAAGACCTGAGGAAGTGGGAGAAAAATACTAAGGCTAAGAAATGGCTTGTGTATGGACTAAGACCAGATGAGTACAGTACAATCCAAAGTTGCACAACTACTAAGGAGATATAAGACACTCTGAAAGTGGCCCACGAAGGAACACCTTAAGTGAAAAGATCAAGAGGAACACTTTTGTATTCTCAATATGAGAATTTTACTATGAAGGAAAAAGAAACTATCCAGGAGATGTATACTAGATTCACTACACTGACAAATGAACTTGAGTCTCTTGGAAGGGTTATTCTTGAAGAAGACAAGGTTGAGAAAATTCTGACAAGGGTTCTGAAAGTCACATGGGAAAGCAAAATCACTGCTATTCAGGAATCCAAGAATATTGCTACTCTCAGACTTGATGAATTGATTGGAAATCTGACTGCTTGTGAAATGAGAAGTCAAACCATGAAGATGGATACCCACAAAAAGGAGAGAAGCTTAGCTCTCAGAATTGCTGAAGGTTCAGATCTGGAAGATGATGAGGTGGCTATGATCACTAGGGATTTCAAAAAGTACCTGATGAGAGGAAAGGGTTCTTCAAGAGGTACAACCTTCAACAAAATAAGAGCTCTTGAGAAATAGACCAATGAGGGTTGCTACAAGTGTGGTAAGACTGATCACATGATTAAGAACTGCCCTCAATGGGAAATTGAGTGGAAGAAAGAAAGAGCTGAACGAAGGAACAGGTTCAACCTAAAAGAAACAAAGGTTCAACCAAGGCTATGGTTACTGCTTGGGGAGAAACCTCATATGAAGACTCAGAAGGTGAAGATGAAGAAGAGCAAGCACTCATGGCCATCGGAGAATCAGACGATGAACAAGAGGTAAGTATTCTTCATCTCAAAGACAAGATTAAATTCTTGTCTAAAGAAAGGTTGGCTAAACTATTACTAGAATTTATTGATGAGTCTGAGATAATTAATAATGAGAAGGAAGTTCTATCTAGGGAATGTGTGATCCTAAAAGCAAAATGCAAAAGTATAGAGTCTAGGGCAAATGAGAGTGATAACAAAAATGCTGAGTTAAAGAACCAGGTTCTTGAACTTGACAATAGTTTCCTAGAACTTAGGTCTGAAAACTTAAAACTGAAATTAGGAATAGGAAAGAAAAAAGCTGATCACACATATTTCACTCTAGAAGAAAATTTGGAAAAGATGAAAGATGAGTTGTATAAGAAAGATGAATTCATCAAAGTCCTAAAGGAAGATCTAGGAAAGGTGAAACATGAACTAGACAGAACTTGCAAGTGGATCAAGGCTTCTGATGCACTCTCCTGGCTACAAGAGCATCACAGTAGCAACAAAAGAGAACTTGGCTATGGGACTCAAGCTCCAAAATGGGATCCTAAAAGCAAGTACCTCACTCTTCCCAAAAATAAAATCTGCACACACTGTGGTAAGACTGGCCATTACAAATATGAATGTAATGCAAAAGAAAAGGCCAGTCAAAAGAACAAAGCTTTTGTTCAAGAAAAAAGTAAGCTGCCTGTATGGGCAAGAAGGAATTTGATTCACCCTTTTGCTTATAGAAAGGGACCCAAACTAGTTTGGGTTCCTCAGTCTAACCCCTGATTTCCTTTTGCAGATCCAAGTGAAAGGGAGGAGACAAGTATTGTATATAGATAGTGGCTGCTCAAAACATATGACTGGGACAAGGACCGGTTCCTTTCACTTGAGGACTTAAAATAAGGTAATGTCTCCTTTGGTAATGGAAAGAAAGGTGAGATAATTGGGGTTGGAAAGGTAGGCAAAACATATTCTCATTCCATAGAGAATGTCTACCTGATAGATGATTTGAAATATAGCCTAATAAGTGTGTCACAATTGTGTGACAGAGGTAACCTTGTGGCTTTTACCTCCACCAAATTCTTTGTGATTAACCTTATTACTGACAAGATTGTTTTGCAGGGAAAAAGAGTTAATAATATTTATATTATAGATTTGTCTACTCTTTCAGAAAATGAACTCACCTATTTGAGTGTGTTGGTTAATGATCCCCTCCTGTGGCACAAAAGACTTGGTCATGCAAGTCTAAATCAGCTTAACAAATTAGTCTCTAAAGATTAGATAATAGGGGTGCCTAATATCAAGTTCAAGGAAGACAAAGTTTGTGAGGCATGTGCAAGGGGGAAGCAGGTAAGGTCATCCTTCAAAAGCAAGAAAATGATAAGTACAACTAAGTCGTTAGAACTGGTCGATATGGATCTATGTGGTCCAATAAGAACCATGAGCAGAGGTGGAAAGAAATATGTAATGGTGCTAGTTGATGATTATTCTAGATTTACCTGGGTTTTATTTCTAACCTCCAAAGATGAAGCATTTGACATGTTTTCTGCATTTGTTAGAAAAACTCAAAAACAATTAGGAAATAACCTTGCCTCTATTAGGTCTGATCATAGAATTGAATTTGAAAATTCCAAGTTTGTTGAGTTCTGTGATGAAAATGGCATAGATCATAACTTCTCTGCCCCTAGGACTCCTTAACAAAATGGAATAGTTTAAAGAAAAAATAGAACACTTGAGGATATGGCTAGAACCATGCTACTTTCTAGCAAATTGCCTCACAGCTTCTGGGCAGAAGCTGTAAACACTGCATGTTACAATATAAATAGATGCATGACTAGACCTCCAGTAGAGAAGACTCCCTATGAGTTACTTAAAGGGAGAAAACCAAACATATCCCATCTTAGGGCATTTGGTTGCAATTGCTATGTGCACAATAATGGAAAAGACTCCCTAGGAAAGTTTGATCCCAGAAGTGATGAGGGATTATTCTTGGGATATTCTTCACATAGCAAAGCATATAAAGTATTTAATAAAAGAACTTTGTGTGTAGAAGAAAGTGTGCATGTAGTATTTGATGAAACTAACATTCTCTCTGAGAGATATGAATATGAAGATGAAGCCATTGGATTGGTAAAAGACTTGACTGAAGCATCAGCTCAGGTCAAAGTGGCACCAACAGAAGGAACATGTGATGAAACAGGTTCTTCCATACAGGGTAACCTGACAGGGGGAGAAATCAAAGAGGAATTGAAATGAACTCCTTGAAGGAACCTGATCATGATCATATTCCTAAGCAAATGGCAGAAACATCTAGCAGAAGCCGGTTGGTTGTGAAACCTCACAAATATCAAAGTTTTCATCCCATTGAGAATATTCTCACTGATCCAACATCTGGAGTTAAAACCAGATCAGAATTAAAGAATCTGTGTGCTTTTGATCCTTTTTTATCTATCATTGAACCTAAAAATATTGTTGAGGCTTTGTAGGATGCTGATTGGGCGAATGCAATGCAGGATAAGCTAAACCAGTTTGAAAGAAGTCACGTTTGGCTCCTAGTACCAAGACCCAAGGACATATCAGTCATTAGTACAAAATAGGTCTTTAGGAACAAACTTGATGAAGATGGAACTGTTATAAGGACCAAGCCAAGATTGGTGGTCCAAGGTTACAGCCAAGAGGTGGGAATAGACTATGATGAGACTTTTGCTCCAGTTGCAAGACTAGAGGCAATCAGACTTCTCATAGCCTTTGCAGCACATATGGAATTTACTCTTCATCATATGGATGTCAAAAGTGCCTTCCTAAATGGATACCTAAAAGAAGAAGTGTTTGTGAAACAACCTCCAGGGTTTAAGAGTAAAGAATGTCCTGAGCATGTGTACAAGCTGGACAAGGCTCTCTATGGACTCAAGCAGGCCCCAAGAGCATGGTATGAACGACTGTCAAAATTCCTGCTGGAGCATGGTTACAAGAGAGGTAAAATAGATAGTACCTTATTCTTAATGGAAAAAGGTAATGATCTCCTTATTATGCAAATTTATGTTGATGACATAATCTTTGGGTCCACCACTGACAAGCTAAGCAAAGACTTTGCAAAATTAATGGGGAGTGAGTTTGAAATGAGCATGATGGGTGATCTTAATTTCTTCTTAGGCTTACAGATTAAACAAAGTCCAAATTGAACCATGATCCATCAGCAGAAGTATACAAAAGAGCTAATCAGAAAGTTTAAAATGGAGGAATCTAAAGAAATAGACACACCCATTGCAACTGCCACTAAATTAGATGTTGATGAACCTGGTTCATCAGTTGATCAAAAGTTGTATAGGGGTATGATTGGCTCACTCTTGTATCTCACTGCTAGCAGACTTGACATTGTTTTCAGTATAGGACTTTGTTCTCGTTTTCAGGCCAATCAAAAAGAGTCTCACTTGACTGTTGTCAAGAGGATACTTAGATATCTGAAAGGAACCACTAAACTGTGTCTCTGGTACCCTAAAGGTAGTAATTTTGATTTAGTAGGATATGTTGATGATGATTATGCATGTTTCCTAGTGGATAGGAAGAGCACCTCAGGTATGTCACACTTCCTTAGTTAATGTCTTGTGTCCTGGGCTACCAAAAAGCAAAATTTTGTGGCCCTATCTACTACTGAAGCTGAGTATGTTGCTGCTGCTTCTTATTGTGCTCAATTACTATGGATCAAACAACAGTCGGTAGACTTTGGAATAGAAGTGGGATGTATTCCAATATTCTGTGATAACACTAGTGCTATAAGTATGATAAAGAACCCTGTTCATCATAAGAGGACTAAGCACATAGATGTTAGACACCACTTCTTAAGAGATAACTATGAGAAAGGATTGATTTTAATAAAATTTTGTGCTACTGATAAACAAATAGCTGACATCTTCACTAAAGCACTGAGTAGAGAAAACATTGAGAGGAACAGGTTGGAATTAGGGATGATTAAGATCACCGAAAAGGTCAAGTTCAGAATGCAATGAAAAAAAAATTGAAAAAAGGTTAATTGTTTGGTTAGGAGTTCTAACTATTGTGTAAATATTTAGATTAATTCTTACTCAGTCTCATACTTTAATCAGTATACTCCCATGACATTGTCAAGTTCAGAATGCAATGAAAAAAAATTGAAAAAAAAGGTTAATTGTTTGGTTAGGAGTTCTAACTATTGTGTAAATATTTAGATTAATTCTTACTCAGTCTCATACTTTAATCAGTATACTCCCGTGACATGTGTATATATGACTCACTGATCTCTTACAAAGTTTTTTCTATTATGACATTTGAGGCAAGGTCAACAGAGTTCTACTTGAAGAACCTGGTTCATCAGTATATGCTTATGAGAAAGTTCAAGTATGTTTTCTATACTTTGCACAATTAGAAAGATTAATTTTTCAAACATGAGTAGAAGTCCTATACTCATAAAATTCCTAGAAATTCTATCCGTTGAGCATTGAACCAGTTTCGTTCTCCTAGAACTCTAAATAAACGAGACTTTTTCCTAAAAACTAGCGTAGCTTATTAATCACTAAGAGACTGGAATTTTAAAGTGATTAGACTTCTAATTGGCTCCTACAAAAAGTTGCCGTTACTGCAAATCCTCTTTAAATACTCACCACACCTTTCCTCATTATTTCATAATCGTCAAAAATCCCTCTCCAACACTGATCATCTCTCTTCTCTCCAAAATTCCAAAATTCCCAAACTCTTCAAGAAACAATTCATCATGTCTAACTCCCAAGATAATCATGGCACTCCCCACCTGTATCTCCTTCGAACACATCCTCATCTACTCCTCCTATTGAAAACCCAAAACCTAGGTTTCGTAGGCTGAAAATGCTAGCTAGAAAAATTGTAGCTTCTGGTCCTTTGAGAAAAGCTCTAAATGAGAAATTGAAGGCTAGCCAGAAGAAGGAAAGCTCTGCTAAATATTCTGACTCCAGCTATGAGTCTGAAGCTTTTATCTCTGCCAGCGAAGGTGAAGGACATGGTCCTCTGACACAGACAAGGATTAAGAAAACCCTGGTGAGGTAAATACTTGTTTGGCATTATCAGTTGTATGAGACACAAAATAAAACTTCTCGTATCTTCAAAAGCGTTTTCGGACTCTGAAAGAAGCAAAGGGATATACCTTTTGAAGTAGGCCTTCGGTTGAACAATATCTCCGATTTGAGTTTTCTAAATAGAGGAGAGGGTTAAAACGGGTTATTCACTGCGGTGGCTTGCCACATGACATATTATGTAGGATTTGATGTCCACATTAGATAAATTAAACAAAAGTAGAGTATATCTGAACCAATAGTATATCGACATGGGTATTTTTGGACCCAAAGTATAACGAGTGGTATATTTAAGAGAAATTTTCAGAAACCAAAATTATTTATGGCTATTAACTTCCTATAGATATTATTTAGTTGTTACACGACTGTATTTACGCCACTATATTCGTGAATACATTAGCAGAATTCACCTAAAAAAAAGGGGAGTCCAACTATGCGACTGTATTCGCGGTATTTGCGCTACTGTATTCATGAATACAGTAGCAGAATTCGCCTAAAAAATAGGGAGTTCAGTTTTTTAATAACAGAAAGACAATCAATTAGCATGTATCACTCCTAATTTAACTTAACAAAATTAATTCTACATGTTGTGTAACGACCCGGCCGGTCATTTTTGGAATTTACGCCCCGATTACCCATTAACTGTTTTCCCAAAGTTCATTTATGCTATTTTGGTTTGCCGGGATGTTTGGTATTAGGATTCGGAGTGTTTTGGGACACTTAGTCCCTAAATGAGAGCTTAAGAGTTGAAAAATGGTCCGTACTTGGAACAGTGTGAAGACGGCCTCGGAATGGGAATCCGATGGTTCTGTTAGCTCCGTTAGGTGATTTTGGGGTTGGGAGCGTGTTCAGAATGTTATTTGGAGGTTCGTAGATCATTTAGGCTTGAAATGCCGAAGTTTGAATTTTTAGAGTTTCCGGTCCGATAGTGAGTTTTTGATCTGGGGGTCGGATTTGGATTTCGGAAGTTGCTGTAGCTCCTTCATGTCATTTCGGATGTGCGTGCAAAATTTCAGGTCATTCGGGTGAGGTTTGGTTAGATTTTTGATCGAAAGCGTGTTTGGTTGAAATTTGAAGTTCCTAGGCTTGAATCTTGGCTTAAATCGTGTTTCCGGTGTTGTTTTGGGTGGTCTAAGGATTGGTACAAGTTTGAATGATGTTATGAGATATTTCTGTAAGTTTGGTTGAGGTCCCGGGGGCCTCGGGTGTATTTCGGATGCTCAACGGAGCAATTTGAGGTTGAAGATTGCTGCAGAAAATTGCAGGTCAGTTTTCCTTCTACGCGTTCGCGTAGAAGGAACCGCGTTCGCGTAGCTTTAGTCCTCCCTCTCATTGCGTTCGCATCCTTATCTACGCGTTCGCATAGAGTAATTATGAAAGATGTCAAATTCCTTCATCGCGTTCGCGATTGGCTACCCGCGATCGCGTAGCTTCACGTGTTTCTTCACCGCGTACGCGTCATGGTTGTTGCGTTCGCGTAGGTCACCGAACCCAGGCCTTCGCGTTCGCATCTGTCCCTTCGTGATCACGAAGAGAATTTCTGATCCCTTAATAATTCCTTCTTTGCGAATGCGTGCTGACTTCCGCGTTCGCGATGCTTTAGACCCCTGGGCAGTATTTAATATTTCAAAAGCGAGGTTTTGCCATTTTGACCAAAACCCAAGGTTTGGAGCTCGGATTTGGGAGCAATTTCAAGGGTTTTTTAAAGGCATTCTCTGGGTAACGATTCTCTACTCTCCTATGACTAAAACCCATTAATCTAATCGCAAATTCACCCTTTAATTTTGTGTTTTTGAAAGGGAAGTGGGTAAACTTCTTAGACCTAACTATGGGGTTTTGATGGGGCATTTGACCTCCGATTTGGAAGATTTTTATATGGTTAGACTCGTGAGAGTACGAGGGTTCTTAAAATGTGAAAATTATTCGATTCCGAGATGTTGGCTGGAGGGACATTTTGGTCATTTTACCTATTTCTCGCCCTAGCTTTAATTTTAATAGTGGAATCAGTTGTTTACAATATTATTTGTGATATGTAATTGTATTGAATAGATTTGGGCTATTTGGAGTCGGATACTCATGGCAAAGGCATCGTTCCTTAGTTGATTTTGCACCGGTTCGAGGTAAGTGACTTGCCTAACCTTGTGTGGGGGACTTCGTCCCTTAGGATGTGATAATTGGTAATTGGATGCCTTGTACGTAAGGCGACGAGCGCGTACTTGAGCTAATTGTTGAAACCCGAATTTTTACTTAAATACTTGAACTGGATTTTCTTTCATATTTGCTTTATCCAACTTGCTATTATAGCTTGTACTAGTGTAGAAGAACATGTCTAATTGATCCAAATTGCCTAATTGTTTAAATTGCCTTAACTGTGATTATGTGGAGCATGTTAGGCCAGTATTATTTGTCGCCTTGTATTGTTGTACTTCAATTTCTGAATATTTCTCTAATTTTGGTTGCGCATTTACATTGGGACTACGGATGTGGGATTCCGGGAGCTCTCCCCTTGTTTGTTTACTTTGGGACTACGGGTTCGATTCCCGTGAGATCCCCCTGCACTTTTATTTTAGGACTATGGGACAGTATCCCGGGAGATCCCCCAACACTTTTATTTTGGAACTACGGGACGGTATCCCGAGGGATCCCCTGCACACTGATGATTGGACTACGCGACGGTATCCCGGGAGATCCTTTGATGTTGATATGAGAGTTGGATGACGGGACGGTATCCCGAGAGATCCATTGGACAGTTGAGGAAAGGGCTACAGGACGGTATCCTGGGAGACCCTCGTTGGCATTCTTGTTGTAATTTAGCTATGTTTACCCTGCGTTTCTGTTCTGTCTTTGTAGTATTATTATTTCATTGAGCTGTCTTATTACACTGCTGCATTCATTAGTTTCGTCGGATTTCTACACTATTAATATTTTGCTGCTATATTATTTTTGCCTCAGTAGGGCCCTGACCTTTCCTCGTCACTACCCAACCGAGGTTAGACTTGGCACTTACTAAGTACTGCTGTGGTGTACTCACACCTCTTCTGCGCATGTTTTTCATATGCAGATCTAGGTACCTCTACGCAGGTGCATTATCAGTAGCTGCAGGGAGCATTTCAGAGACTTGAGGTATATCTGCCGTGTCCGCAGACTAGAGAGTCTCCCTCTCACTCTACCCTTTAGTTAGCTAGATGCTATTCTGTTCTTCCTTGTTATAGGCTTTCCGGATGATTCGAGCAGTGTTATGTATTATTCTTAGCCTGTGTTGCCCGTGGGTTTTTCGGGTCTTTTGGATGGTTTCAGAATTTAAAATATTAAAGTGTATGTGCCAGGCGGCAACTGTATACATTACTCATGTTATTTAGCTTTTGATTATAAATTTCGCAAATGTTGTTACTTCTGCAATGTGTAGGCTTACCTGGTTGTGAAGATTAGGTGCCGTCATGACGTGTTCACAATTGGTGAACTAGGGTCGTGACATGTTTCTACCTGTATTCGTGCTACTGTATTCATGAATACAGTAATAGGGGAGTCCAGTTGTGCAGTAGCGGAATTTGCCTAAAAAATAGGTGAGTCCAGCTGTTTAACAACAGAAAGAGGACTAATAAGCGTGTATCACTCCTAATTTAACTCAATAAAATCAATTCTACATAAATTTCGCTGCTACCATGTATTCGTGCTACTGTATTTATAAATATAATGACGTAATCAAGAAATAGGGGTGCATGTCGTTCTATTTAATTCGATTGTATACATTGTATTCAATTTATAAATATTCATTATTCACTATTATACATTATATTTAATTTACCGTATTCAATTCGACTATATTCAAACAACAAAAAATTACAAAACACAATAATATTAGGATGTATTAAAAAAATACCGACCTTCGGATTACATAAATACATGCGAAAAAATAATGTATTTATATAAAAATACCATATATTTGAGTGTATTTATACAAAATACAATTTATTTGTATCATTATATGTGACTAAAAAAATAAAGAAAAGAAGAAAGTTTGCTGGAGATGGCTTTTACTAGCCAAGCAAAACACTACTCCATCTGGTGCACAACAAGTGACTAGTTTGCCTTTTTATTTTGGTCCAAAATAAGTGTCAATTTATATAATCAAAAAAAATTTAATTTATTTTTCTAAAATTACCCTTATGTACGTATTCCTAAAAAGTCTTTTACTCCTCACATTAAATTATGCTACAATATTCAATTCAGGGTAGTTAGTTACATTAACTATTTTTGTCTAGAATTTAGTATTTTTTTAATGTGTGTGCTTAAGGCAAAATGGTCATTTGAGGACTGGAAGGAGTATATACCTTGTATTAAATCTAAAAATGGAGACGAACAAAAATACGACCCTCAAATCTTCTCCGGCGTAGCCATGGCCGGATCTGTTCACCTAAGAGGATGAGTCAATAGTGGATGATGACGCCGATGATCAAAATTGAGTGCTTTAGTGGGTATGCCTCGTGTAACCATTTTCAGAGATGTTGAATCAACCATTGAAGACGAAATTTGAAGTTTCTTCCTTAAACCCTAACGATTGCGAAAATTAAAAAAAAATAGTGAAAAGAAAAAGTGAATGGCAGCGTAATTTGGCGTGAACCGGTCAAAAGCTTTACCGATTACCATGAACTTTTGGAGCAAAAACATTAAGGATCAATTCTGAGAAATTTGTTCCTACAAACTTGCTGTGAGAGAGAGATCGTGGAAAGAGAAAGAAGAAAAATCTTGTTGTGATTTGAGAGAGAACATGTGTTTAACCGAAAGAAAAAGAGAGAAAAAATATAAATAGCATATTTCACGCCTATATGTTAGTGTATGAAATAAATACTTATTTTGCTATAAAATATAAAATGTAGCTATAGATAATAATATTTTAAAATAATTTTGATTTATAATAAATATGGTGTAATAGTTTATTATAGGAGGTAAAATTTTTATATTTAAACCTTTTCTCGTAGGATAGGGAAATATTTGGACCTTTTTTCTAACAAAAAATGCAGACGGTGCTTGTGACTAAGCAAATGTTAATTTGTTCTGATTCCTTGTTTGCCTCTCTATAGCATCGTCTCTAATGACTACACCCCTATCGTTAATTAATATTTTTGATCTCTTTCACTATCTACAATATCGTCCATGCTATATCTTCTGCACAATTAACGCAAGAGATTAGTTATCCCTTGGTTTATTTTTACTTGCATGTATATTAAAAATAAATTTTAATTTTATTTGTCATTTTATGTATATTAAGAGAAGATAAATTTTTTTTCCTGTTATATCCACGGTATTTATTACTCATTTCAAATTATTTTTCCAAATCCAATAAAATATGCATCAATTAATATGGATATCATGATAAATTTTACACTTTATTTATTATTTCTTAAGGGACGTGAAAAATCAAAACGTGCCAAGTAAAAGTGAACAGAGAGAGTAATTTTTCACTTGTTCCCAAGTAGTGTCCAATATCAAATACCCAAACTTTTATCTCATAATATCAATTAAAGTGTAGGAAGAATCAAGAAGCACAGAAAACTCTCTTTACATGAAATCCCAAAAATGTGAATCTTCATATTTCATACCCCCTAAACCACCCGATATCCTCATGGATACAGCTCCACTAACCAATTCCAATAACAGTCCAAATAACAACATGATTATTGATACGCATGAACCTACAAAAAATCCTCTTTAATTTGATACTAAATCGTATCTAAATACCCTAACCTCTCATAATGATACCTCTCCACCATCTACCCAACATGAACCACTAAACCTTAATTTGGTGATTAATGATGAACTGGAGGCACTAGATGATCCCTCTAATTTCATTCCACTTTCTCTTGAAGAAAGAAATAGAATTTACAAACCATGGAAACGTGTAGTAATCGTTAAGGTTTATGGTCGTAAGGACATCAAATACTTAGGAAATTTTTTTATACTTAATGGAAACCTACTGAAAATTTACCTCTCATTGATTTAGGATCAGAATTTTTCCTTCTTAGATTTGAAAAAGAGGAAAATAAGACTCATGCATTACATGATGGACCTTGGTTCATTTTAAATCACTTTCTCCGTTCGTCAATGGGAACCAATATTTATGGCTTCTGAAACAAAAATTAATTACTTTGCTATATGGTTGCGATTACCTGAATTACCTACTGAATTTTATGATTTTCAGATTCATAAGAAAGTAGGTAATAAAATTGGGAAATTATTAACTATTGATACTTGCACCTCCTCAACAACAAGAGGAAGATATGCCATGTTATGTGTGGAAATACCATTGGATCAACCATTACGAACACATATTTACATTGAAAATCGTAAGCAAAATATCCTCTATGAAGGATTAAATTTGCTATGTACTAGGTGTTGTCGGATGGGGCACAATCAAAGAGCCTGTACCTACCAATTTTAAGATGAACATCATACTGATACCTCTACCATTAACCAATCAACCATACCTAACCCTAACCATTCTAATAACCACATTTTATCTACTGAAGAATGGAAGGCAGTGCAATTCCCCAAAAAACCTTTCATGAAAATCAATTCTTATAAGGCAAATCAATTATAACCAGTGCAAACTTTGGCTGCTAATCCTACAAACTCTTCAAGTAAGTATGTATCAACTACTCATAACAATCTTCCTTTTACAAATTTAACCATTACTAATACTAATCCTCTTACTAGTCATAAGAATATCTCTAAAACGTCTATAACTCCTCTTTTAACCAATAATAAATTTGCTACACTACTTCCTAATTGTTTTGATAAGGCTAATCCTTTTAATCATCTTGCTGAAAATAGACAATTAACTCCCTTAATTTTCACTCAAGTATATTCTCACTCGGCCCAATTAGAAAATGAACACCATTTAATACCTATCCTAAGCCATGCAGATAGACACATTATCTCACCTCACATGCAAGGCATACCACACTGTCCAAAAATACCTTATTCACCACCCCAAGAAAACCTAATACACAATCTAGCTAATTATCCAACATCCATGTCTAATTTCGGAATGCCATCACCTTATAACCCTATTGTAGCTCCCATGCAACTAGGTCATGATGATATCCCCAACTCTATAAACCACTCAAACACACAAACTACAAATCAGTCAATCCAACCGCCCACCTGATAATAGGGGAATTCGACTATAATCACGCTCTAAATAATCACATTTTTATGTTGTTTTGATGATATATATGATGACAAAATGCTCTTAGTAGTGTTTTTCATGAATTATAGGTACAAAATAGGTAAGGAAGGCTAAGGAGTAATTTTGGAGTCAAAAGTGGAAGGAAAAGGCCCTATTTGCAAAATTACATAGAAGTCACGCCTGAACAGCCCTGGAGAATCAGAAGGACGGTTCTACCGCGGTTCCACCGCNAAAGACCGCGGTAGAACCGCGGCAGACACCGTGAACTTGAAGGACTGAAGTGTAAAAATAGGATTTTTAAGACCTAAACCCTATTTAAACTATAAACTTCGCCCAAAGGAGGAATGTATTCATTGTTAGGTTATTTTGAGAGGAAAAACCATTGTGGGGAATCTTTCCCAACAACTTTCTTCTTTTCTTTTCTTGATGATGAATTCTATTCTAGTTTATTTGCCCCAAATTATGAGTAGCTAATTCCTTTGTCTAAGATTTTGATGGAACCTATTGGGGGATGAACTTCTTGTTTATGTTAAT
>MU790230.1:0-26251 GCA_026770625.1 Nicotiana glauca
AAATGCTTGGAATGTGACTTCAAACCTTCATTTTGCAATTTTTCTATTCTGACATCCTCTTCTTCCCCTCGACTAGAGTCATTCTCAACCAGATTTTTATTTACACCGGTTGATTCTAAGTCCATGTTTTTCTCTGCATCATTGGTATTCATGGGGTCGGTTAGCGGAGGTTCAATTCTTAACTCTTCAAATTTTAGCTCACATTCTTCCTCATTTTCAAGAATGGTCTCCAACATGAGCATTATTTTCTCATTTTGGGCATTTGAGAGTTCTTGGTTTTGATTAAGTGCCAAGGAATTTTGAAAACTATTTTCCAAAAGCTCCTCCAAGGCACTTTGTTATTTGTGTCCTCCTTCAAGTAAGCACTCCAACATGAGCTTGAACTCTCCCTTTCGGCCATGCTCAACTTCTTCCAATTCGTTAGCCCTATCATTTTCATCAAAAACAATAGAATCATCATAGCGGGGGCTTGGGGAAGGGAAGGACCAATCAACACAATTATCCCAATGACCATTTTGAAAACCACACTTATCACGAATACTCCACTCATGGGTTTGAAATTGTGTGCACAATCCACCCACGGGAGAATTTAAACAATTTTGCCACGAGTGTGGTCCTCCACAATAAAGACAAGGGTCATCACAATATGAACAACTACCATCCCACCAATTTTTNCCTAACCTGCAATGCTGTATGGGATCGAGTATTGGCCGGTTAAGAACTCACACAGCCAGAAGGTGGGTGTGGCCCCCATAGAGGACAAGATGCGGGAAGCAAGACTCAGATGGTTCGGGCACATTCAGAGGAGGAGCACTGACGCACCGGTGAGAAGGTGTGAGCGACTAGCTGTGGCGGGCATGAGGAGAGGTAGAGGGAGATATAAGAAGTATTGGAGAGACGTGATAAGGCAAGACTTAGCGCGTCTTAAGATTACTGAGGACGTGGCCCTTGATAGGGGATTGTGGAGGTCGAGCATTAAAGTTGTAGGTTAGGGGGAAGCTGTGGATGTCCCTACAGCGCACTACAGTGTGACTAGCTAGTTATGAGGTAATCTTAGGATGTTACTGATCAGCTACTGATACAGGGAGTTATCTGTTGGATATTAGTATACCTTTCATCTATTTCGTATTTCCTATATTTCTTATATTGCTGCTATTTTGTTATTTTATGTTATGTTGTGTATTTTATGTTATTTTTAGTATGAGTCTATTGATAGTACTAACTTATTGTCTCTTGTTGTTGTCTTGAGCCGAGGGTCTCCTGGAAACAGCCTCTCTGCCCCCCGGCGTAGGGGTAAGGTTTGCATACATATTACCCTCCCCAGACCCCACTAGTGGGATTATACTGGGTTGTTGTTGTTGTTGTTGTATCAATGGTAATTGATAATTCCGTTAACTTCCGGCAATGGCGCCAAAATTTCTATCACTATCCAATATTGAAATTGTGAATCCAATAACAATAAAGCAAGGATTATTAAGGAGACGAACTAGTTGGGATTAAGTCTTATCCTTTGCTCGTGCACTTACATTAGATTGGGTGTTAATTCTTAGGAGTGTTATAGCTTGTTTAGATATTTGTATGCCAATATTATGTAGAGATGTGAATTGAACAAACTCTTTTTTACTAGCTAAAAGTGAGGTGTTTAATGAATAGAGTTGGCATCTCTACTTGCATCGATTTAATATCTCGGCCTCCTACTTCATGAAGATTCATTGAGACACTTAACTTGTTTGAATATACTCCTTTAAACACCTTCTCCAACCCTGCATGTATCTTAATTTCTCATACGTGAATAACACATTAGATCCACATTAGTTGCAATTTTCAAATCCCAAAATTAGATCCACATACGTGAATGACACATTTTGAATCAAGACCCACAAAGGATCCAAAAATGATTCCAAAATTACAGGAAGATGGAGGACTTTAAATAGAATAACATATTGAGTGTTTTTGTGTTCTTTGAAATATAAAGATAAGTCAATCAAATCCCAAAGCTCACCCTAAATACAAAAAATTGAAGGATTAAAATCCAATTAGACAATCAATTTTCTTTTTAGAATACATACAGATATATATAACAAATTACAATAAACAGCAAAAGATACAGTTTGGTAGCTAAGAATTGAAACGAGGAATTACCCCCTCCCCCCTCAAAAAAAAATTCAATTAGGAATTTGCCATATCTTCTTAGACGTTATCTTTTGGTCAGATGTAAATATATATATGTGGAGTAGTATATGATTTTATTGGTTGAAGAAATAGAAAGGTGACGGAGAGATAGGGAGATGGTGGCAGCAAAAACAAATAACAAAGGTGGGTGGGTGGCTGAGTTTAAAACAAAAATGGGATCCCTTTTTTCTATTATTTTTCAGGCCTTTTACCCCTTTTTCTTCTGCCTTTTCTTCTTATTTTTTTAAATTTATTTTAATCATTATTAAAGTTAAATTCACAAATTCATGCTACTCAAACACGTGTATATCGTTTATTTTGTCCACTTCATATATATCACAGTGATGTGCCGGAGAATTTCGGCACATTTCAATACTAACTTCTTGGATTTTAGCTTATTTTAGATGCAATTATCTCCTTTATTTATGTAATTTTAGTGTTTTTGCAGTACATGAGGTTTAACGACCCAAGAGCATGGGAATGGAAGCAAAAGGTTACAAAAAAACAAGAAAAGAACAAAAAGGCATCGCAAAGGAAGAAATCCGGTCACAGAACAACAATGTGGACCGCATAATTGACACAGAGATCGTAGATCACAACAGACTACTGAGCAAAATTCAATGTCAAGAATGCGGTCCATCTGCGATAGCAGAACCTGTCTGCGAGCCGCAAAACAGACCGCAAATCAACCATGAAGGCTGCTGAATGAAGACAATGCGATGGAAAGTGCGATCACATTTCTAAAAATGCGGATCGCATAACAAGAATGCGGTGAAGGCCTTGAACTTAGGGTTTCAATCTGCGATGAAGATGTCCAAAATGCGGACCACATGTTCTTTCTGCGACAGAAATGCGGTCGCATATCTAACCTGAAAGGGCAATTTTGTCCTTTTTTTATCCCAATTTTCAGTACACTATAAATAGATTTATTAGGTTTTTTTGGGCTTACCTTGTCTAATTTTTGAGCTACATTTCAAGACTTAAATATTCTTCACTTTTGACATCTTGTGGGTCAAGAATCTTCACTTTGTAAGCTTTATGGCAATTAATATTCTCTTATTTGTATTTTAGTATTAGTAGCTAACTTTAAATACTAAGGTTGTGGACCCTAAATGGGTGTTATGTTAATGAGTGTTTAACATTGAATATATATATAATGGTTGATTGATATTTATTTACTTCTCATTCTTCATTTATTGTTGGTGGTTGCAAACATTAACAAATGCCATTAAATTCTTGCTTTGCTTGGGAAAGTGGGTTAGAATTTGGAAAAAGTAAATAACAAAGACTCAAGGCTTTAAACCTTGTTTAATAAAATTGCTTAGGAATAAGTGGATTTTATTTGGCATAAATTGATTGTTCTTAATTGCAACTCTTTTACATTTGAAAAAATTATAAAGAGAAAATACTACCCAACAATTGGGAAATATTGGGTAGTCATTTAGACATCATTTGCATATCAAAAGGACCTTCCATTAGAAATATATCATATTAACACCGATAGCATTACACTTCATTAAAGAGGACACAACCTTGGTTTCATTAATCTAATTATTCACACTCTTAATATTCCAACTAGTTATTAGTTTAAAATAAACTCAATCCTTACTCTTGTTACTATTAATTCATACTTTTGTTACCATTAACTGAATAGAATTACGACTTTAGTCGAGTAACACACTATTCGAGTAACCTTTTCACACCTATTCCCTGTGGGATTCGACCCCAACCTTGTTGGGTTATTATATTTGAGTTTGACCGCCTTACACTATTTTCTAAAGTGTAATTTGAGCGTATCAAATTTTGGCGCCGTTGCCGGGAATACGGTTTTGAAATTACTATTTAGTGTGTGCTTTACATTACGTCTTATTCTATTCCATCACTCTTCGCTTGCTTTGCTTGGTGTTGATAGGAAAACATGTCTGACTACGAGGAAGAAGTGGATGAAAATCTTTTTGCGGACATAGATGAGTACATTGAGGATACAAATGCTATTGTACCTCCGGCTGTTGGTGCCTCAACTTTCAAAGTGGAACATGGTCTAATCCTGATGCTCAAAGCTGAGGGGTTTTTCAGGAATTCTACTGATGATGATCCAACACAACATCTTAGGAACTTCTTGGGAGTATGTGCTATGCATAAGCAGACCAATGTCTCATATGATGCCCTAAGGTTGAGGGTCTTCAAGTACTCACTAGCTAGAGACGCAAGGAAGTGGCTTCAAAACTTGCCACCAAATTCCGTCCGGTCTTGGCCTGAACTTGTCCGGGCATTTCTAGCAAAGTGGTTCCCACAGAGCAAGAAGTCCGAGCTTCGAGATAAGATTTTCTTTTTCAAGCAACAACCAGGGGAACAATTACATGAGGCATGGGATCGATTCAAATTATATTTGATGAGGTCTCCCAATCATGGTTTTCCAGATTCCATCTTGCTAGAGAAATTTTATATAGGTTTGGATCCTATGAACCAAGCTATAGCAAAGAATGCGGCGGACAGATCTTTTATGGACAAGTCATTTGCAAGAGTTACGCAAATACTTGACAAAATGGCAAAACACAATCAAGCTTGGAATTCTGAGGATACTTCGGGCGGAGTTGCATACGGTTCTCCTTCCTTGACCAACTTGATCAAGAGAATCAAGAGAGGGACCAAATAATTGCAGGGTTGGCCACAAATGTAAATGTGTTGACGAAAATGCTCACGGAAAATCAAACAAAAAAGGTGAATGTAGTCGAGGATGTGCAACCCATATCCAATGAAGAGTTTGAAGAAGCTAACTACATCAACAACCCTCAAGGAGGGTATCAAAGACAACATTATCAGGGTCAGGGGAAATAAAGTCAATCGAGGCCGAACCTGCAAGGGCAAGGCAACCAACAATGGAGACATGACCAAGGTGGATCAAACCAAGGGAATTGGAACAACAGCAACAACTTTTCTAATCGGAGTTCAAACCCCTATGTTCCTCCAAAGGGTCAATATCCAAACCAAGTGTCTTCTAGTGAATCTAAGTTGGAAGCTATGCTTGAGCGAGTGTTGCAAAATCAAGAAAAATATGATACTTCAATGAGGAACACGACCGAGGTTGTTGGATCTCATACCGCCTCCATCCAAAAATTGGAGATGCAAATGAGAGACCTCTCCAAAGAGCAAAATCCAAAACAAAAGGGAACACTCCCTAGTGAAACGGTTACAAATCAAAGGGGTAGTGGGAGTGGCCCTACTTCTCGCATCATGGCGATCACTACTAGGAGTGGGAAAATGCTACACGGAGAGGGTGAACAAACAGTTGAATCAGAAGAGTCCGAACAAAGGGTTGAGGTTGAAGAGCTAAGTGTTGTCGAGGTTGAAAATATTCCGGAGGAGTTGAAAGTGCAAAAAGAGAACCGGGAAGAGGTGAAGGAAAAAGTGAAAGAGACACCAAAATCTCTTCCACCTATTCCTAGATCTCTTCCCCCATTTCCTGAAAGGCTCGCGAGAAAGATTGATGATAGCAAACGTGAAAAATTCTACGACATTCTCAAGCAATTAACGGTGAACATTCCATTTGTGGAAGCTTTTCAAGAGATGCCGGGGCTTGCTAAATATTTAAAGGATTTGATCACCAAAAAGAAGACCACAAAGAATGAGTTAGTAAACATGACTCACCGGGTTAGCTCTATTATTGCCACAACCAAAGTCCAAAAGAAAGAAGACCCGTGAGCTTTCACCATTCCTTGCACCATCGGGGCCCGTGATTTTGCAAGAGCCTTATGTGATAATGTGGCTAGCATCAACTTAATGCCTCTTTCCATCTATAAGCAAGCGGGATTAGGTATGCCAAGGCCCACTAGTATGAGATTGCAAATGGCCGATCGGCCAATCAAACGCCCGATGGGAATTGTTGACGATGTACTTGTAAAAGTGGGGAAGTTTCATTTGCCCGCCGATTTTGTAATTCTTGATTGTGCGGTTGATAAAGAAATCCCTATCATTTTGGGGAGACCATTCCTAGCCACGGGAAGGGCACTCATGGATTCGGAGCGGAATGAAATTAAATTTCGGGTGAATGATGAAGAAGTCACATTTCAAGCAAGCAAGGGTTTGAAACTACCCCATGAGTATGAGAGCATTTCAGTGATAGATGTTGTTGATGAGGTAGAAGGTGCCGTCGAAATGAAAATGGAAGAACAATGCCTTGGTGAGGTCATTGGCGGCTATCTTGGTTAACTTTGATGGTGAAGACATGGATGGGTACATGGAGTCGGTAAATGCATTGGAGGGTCTTGGATCCTACACTTATACTCGGGCAAAGCTTTCCCTTGACTTGGAAAATAGGGCCACACCTCCCGCCAAGCCATCAATCATTGAGCTACCACAACTAGAGCTCAAGCCACTCCCTCCGCACCTAAAGTATAAATTTCTTGGCTCTAATGATACTTTACCCGTAATCGTTTCATCTTTCTTAAATGATGTGCAGGTGGAGCAATTGTTGGAAGTCTTGAAGGAGCATAGGCAAGCCATTGGATGGACAATTGCGGACATCCGAGGGATTCCTACTGGAATTTGTGAACACAAGATCCAATTGGAGAGTGACACGAAGCCAAGTATGAAACATCAATGACGGTTGAACCCGTCAATGCAAGAGGTGTTAAAGAAAGAAATCATCAAGTGGTTGGATGTCGGGGTTGTCTACCCTATTGCCGATAGTTCTTGGGTGAGCCCGGTGCAATATGTAACGAAAAAGGGAGGCATGACCGTAATTGAAAAGGATAAAAATGAGCTCATCCCAACAAGAACGGTGACCGGTTGGAGGGTATGTATGGATTATCGGAAGCTGAACATAGCAACATGCAAAGACCATTTCCCTATGCCTTTTATTGATCAAATGCTTGATCGGCTAGCGGGAAGGCCATTCTATTGTTTCCTTGACAGATATTCCGGCTACAACCAAATCAACATCGCATTGGGGGATCAAGATAAAACAACATTCACTTATCCCTATGGAACTTTTGCCTTTAGTCGGATGCCATTTGGTTTATGCAATGCTCCGGCTACGTTTCAAAGGTGCATGATGTCCATTTTCTCCGACATGGTGGAGGATTTTCTAGAGGTCTTCATGGATGACTTCTCGGTAGTAGGTGACTCTTTTGAGCACTGTCTTAACAATCTTTGGCAAGTTCTTAAGAGATGTGAGGAAACCAACCTTGTGCTAAATTGGGAGAAATGCCATTTCATGGTGGATGAAGGCATCGTATTGGGGCATAAAATTTCAAAACATGGCATTGAGGTTGACCGGGCTAAGATCAAGATTATTTCCAAGCTTCCTCCACCTATTTCCATCAAAGGTGTTCGAAGCTTCTTAGGGCATGCCAAATTTTATAGGCGGTTCATCAAGGATTTTTCAAAAATTGCAAATCCTATGTGCAAGATCCTTGAGAAAGATGCCAAATTTGTGTTTGATGAGAAATGCCTCAAAGCTTTTGAGGAATTGAAGCTAAGGCTCACCACGACACCTATTATTGTCACACCCGATTGGTCTCTTCCTTTCGAGATCATGTGTGACGCTAGTGGTGTAGCTATTGGAGCAATGCTTGTCCAACGTCACAACAAGGTTCTCCACCCGATCTATTATGCAAGAAAGACACTAAATGGGGCGCAAATGAATTACACGGTGACTGAGCAAGAGATTCTTGCCATTGTTTATGCCTTTGAGAAGTTCCGGGCTTATTTGTTGGGATTCAAGGTGATAGTGTACACGGATCATGCTGCTCTTTGCTACCTTATGGCACAGAAGGATGCAAAGACATGGTTGATTCGATGGGTTTTATTGTTGCAAGAGTTTTACTTCGAGGTCAAGGATCACAAGGGAACTCAAAATCAAGTAGCGGATCACTTATCAAGGCTTGAGGAAGCAGGGAGACCAAAGGGAGATCTTGAAATCACTGATGCATTCCTGGATGAACACATCTTGGCACTATCTAGCACTTTTGCTCCTTGGTATGCCGACATTGCTAACTATTTGGTGAGTGACCTTATTCTGGAGGGTTTGGAGTCCTATCAAAAGAAGAAGTTCTTGAGAGATTGTTAGCAATATTATTGGGAAGATCCATACTTGTTCCGTGTTTGTGCCGACAACATCATCCGAAGATGTGTTCCAAAAAAAGAAGTTATGCCTATTCTAAAAGCATGCCATGACTCGCCGGTTGGGGGTTATCATGGGGAAAATCGAACGGTGGCCAAGGTACTTGAATGTGGTCACTATTGGCCGACAATCTATCATGATGCCAATCAAATGCTCAAGGCTTGTGACCAATGTCAAAGGCAAGGATCAATCTCCAAGAGGCATGAAATGCCTATAAACTTTGTGATGGAGATAGAAATCTTCGATGTGTGGGGAATTGACTTTATGGGTCCATTTGTGAGCTCTTATAGGATGAAATATATCTTGGTAGCTGTGGACTATGTGTCCAAATGGGTTGAAGCAATTTCTTTGCGTAACAATGAGGCAAGAAGTGTAACCGCGTTCTTGAAGAAAAACATATTCACTCGGTTTGGCACTGCTAGGGCCATTCTTAGTGATGGTGGGTCTCACTTTTGTAACAAGGCTTTTACGGGGCTACTAGAAAAATATGGCGTCAAGCACAAGGTGGCCACACCTTATCATCCCCAATCTAGTGGTCAAGTTGAGGTTTCCAATCGGTAGATCAAGAACATTCTAGCAAAAACTGTTAATGCAAACAGGATAGACTGGTCAAGAAAGCTAGATGACGCATTGTAGGCATACCGTACGACGTACAAAACTCCTATTGGTACTTCTCCATATCGGTTAGTCTTCGGTAAAACTTGTCATCTACCTGTAGAATTGGAACACAAAGCCATGTGGGCTCTAAAAAGGTTGAACTTGGATTGGGGTGAAGCTGCAAATTTGAGGTTGACACAACTCAATGAAATGGAGGAATTCCGTTTCCATGCATATGAAAGTGCAGCTGTGTTTAAGGAAAGGATGAAGTTCGTCCATGACAAGAAGATCTTGAAAAGGGAGTTCAAGTCGGTTGACTTGGTTTTTCTCTTTAACTCCAGGCTCAAATTATTTCCGTGCAAGCTTAAATCCAAATGGTCCGGTCCGTTCAAAGTGGTAAGTGTCTCCCCTTATGGAGCTGTGGAACTGGTATCGGAAGATGGGTACCGGACCTTCAAGGTAAATGGCCAACGCATCAAGCATTACCTGGGCATAGATGGAGAAAAACATTTGGTGGAGCAGCTGGCTCTAAAAGATGGTCCGTGTCCAACCATTGAGTGAATCCAAAGGAACATCAACTTCGTCGTGCCACGACGTTAAATCAAGCGATTCACGGGAGGCAGCCCATGTATGCTAACACTCTTTTGTTCATTGAATTTTTAATTTTTGATAGATAGATTTTCTTGAGCAATTTAAAGTGTGTGTTAGAGTGCATAGGGTTCAAAAGATCACAACACCTGGTGGGAATGCATGAGAAAGATAAGAAAAATCGCTGTGTGAATTTTGCTGCAAAGATGCGGTCGCATTTTAACTATGCGGACTGCATTTTGATCGCAGACCCAAGCAGTGGGTTTGGCCAAATTGGGTGTCAGAATGTGATGGGGTTGTGCACTATGCGGACCGCATTTCACTTATGCGACCGCATTGTGCACCGTATTTCTGACTCTTCATCATCCCACTTAAACCCACCGCATAACACATATGAGGTCGCATAGTGTGTTATGTGGAGCCCTACAAATTGCAAAGTGATAGGTATGTGACCGCAATTCTCTCATCTCTAACTCACTCAAAACAAAACAAAAACAAACAAAAAAAAATACGAAAAAAAAATGGAAAGAACAAAAGAAACAACAAAAGGGGAGGGGATATGAAAAGAACAAGCAAGCAAACAATGGGGGCTAACATACTCGGCTTGGAATCGATCGTTCAAGTGACCAAATCCCATCTCTGTAGTGTATAAACTAAGCCTCACTAGTATGTATCCTTTCCCAATCTTCTTGCTCAAAGATTCATATGTGTGGCTGTCAATTCTCATTCTTCCCGTTCTGCAAAAATGTGATTATGTGTTACTTTGTGTAATTATTTTTCCGTAGCATATTCATTTCTGGGTTGGAGACCATATGGGGTAATGGGTAGAAGGAAATAGGTCCGCCATTGTTGAGAAGATTGCTTGAATCTCGAAGAAGAAGGCATATGCGACCCGCAAAGTCATAATGCGGTCTGCATTTTGCCCGCAAAACGTAACCCTAGGTCTTCTGATGAAGATGGTGATATGCGGTGACTTTGCGATTACATAATTGATATGCAGACCGCAAAGCTACTGTAGAGTGACACAGACCACCCAGTTAAGAGCATGTATTTTGCGGTTGTTCTGCGATCGCATTCCCCACTTTGCGGTGGAGTTTGCGATCGCATTGTGTGATTTATGTTTTGTGAAAGTCAATTCTGCGATGGTTATGCGGTCCACATAGTGGTTATGCGACTGCATAACCCACCGCAGACTGAGACCATTTGGGACTAACAGATTTGCGACGAGTCTACGGTCCGCATTGTGGTTTTGCGACCATAGATCATGTCGCATTTTGAGTTTTTCTTTAAATTCTTCTATTCTTTCTCAGTATTTCTAATGTTTACACTCATACTTTACCATTGTGCATATATGGATCCAAAGAAACACTCAGCCTCTGCATCAAAAAAGGCTTCCTCCTATCGCCAGGAATCACAAGCAAAACGTTCACGGACGGAAGCAAATGTGCCAAACCCCTCCCAGTCTGATGAGGAGAAGGTCAGGCCCTCAGTCATTTTAGAGGCTGAAGAAAGAAGGAAACAGGGAGAAGACTTTCACCTCCGGTTTGGGGTTGAGGGGTCCAGGAAACTATACAGAGAAGGGCTCACCACGCGCAAAATCCTGGCCAAAAAACAATTGAGCTTGAATGGGCTGAAGGACCAGTACCCCCACATCCTGGAGAACATAATAACGAGATGGGAGTGCTTTACTGAGCCACAAAATGAGTAGAATGAACACTTGTGCGGGAGTTCTATGCATCATATGAAGCCTCTAGGACGGCGCATCATAAAAGCAACAGAATTTTTGCTGAAACTGTCCTTGTTCGGGAAGGACTGTGTTTTGCGACAGTGAAGCCATAAATGAATTATACTTCCCTGGCTGGGATGAAAGCACTGCTGAGTACAAGCCTAAATTCACGAATAGGGAAAATGAGCATAGGTGGATTACTTCGGTGATAGCGAAGGGGGCCCCTACTTGGATAAACCCTCGGCACAAGATATACAAGGAAGATCTCATGAGAGAGGGTCGCTACTGGCTCAGTTTTGTGACTTCTCGATTGGTGCCAACCCAGAATGAGACTGAAATAGCCATTGAGAAGGCTCTTCTTATTGCTTGTATCATGACGGGTATCAAGATAGATGTTGGAGATCTGATTTTCCAAGAAATAGGGATCCGAGCAAAGCAACAGGACACTTCACTTCCGTTCCCTTGGCTGATCACAGCTCTCTGTAAAGCTGTGCAAGTTCCCCGCATGCCACACTATGACGAAACTGGGAAGGAGACAAGGGACATTGATATCACTCGTATTACTGATGTTGTTGTCCCACCACAGGTTCAGATTTAAGATCCTCTTACTGTAGAGACTTCCGAGTCCCAAACTTCGTCGACTCCTCAGGTCATAGTGGCATCCACTTATGCTTCCGAGCCTGCTTCTCAGTCCACCACTGCTCAGCCTTCTGTTGACATTCCAGCCGTCTCAAAGCTTGGTCTCCTGGCTCAGCATACCAATGCCAAAGTAGACCAGCTCTTGAAGACCTTTCCTAACCTCATCAAGCAAGCCCTGACTCCCATGCAAACCTCAGTGACAGCCATTCAAAAACAGCAATCAGTGTATGAGAATCGTTTATAGCGACTTGAGTTATGGGTTGAGAAGATCAAGCGGGGTGAAGTTAGTGGGTTGCCGGTCCTCAAGGAGGAGGTTGATTCTATGAAGATTGAGCTCCACAAAATACAGAACTTGGAGTTTGATCTGTCATCCTTCCTCCCCACAGATGGTGATCAGATTACAGGCACAGCAGCTCCGGACTTGGTCCTTGACTTCTCTACACTTGTGACTGACATTTCCCCTCCTACAGCTGGGTCTCCCCAACCTCCAACTCCTCATGTACGCATTGACATTCCTGATGAGGAGGGTTCCAGACGATCTACTGCGTCCGAGGATGAGGAGGTAGATGAGGGTGGGGAGGAGGAAAGTTCATGGTCCTCGGAGGATGGTGGCCCCCATGAGAAGGGCAAGCAGGTTGTGGTTCCTACAAATGAGGAGGTGGAGCAAGCAGAACTTCAGGCAGCAATTGACCATTCGCCAGCAGATTTGGCCTCCCCTGCAGATTCATCGGCCACTCAGCCATCAGTGGTCAAGGCTAGTAGCTCACAGATCCTAGCTCCAGCTCCTGCTCTTGCCCAGCCAGAGGTCCCTGTTGCAGTCGAGGTCCCTTCTCACACCGAGCTCCCATCGATCCCAGTTTCAACACCAGATAGTGACCAAGTCATCACTGAGCAGGATACTGACTCCTATAGCACTTAGTGCTCCTCAGAGAGCCCCTTACACTCTATGTCTTTGCTTTTTATGCATTGGGGACAATGCATGCTTTTAAGTTGGGGGTGGTGATAGCCTTGTTAGTACTGTTGTGACATTGATTCTTTTGTGACATTAGAAATTGTTGGACATATGTGTATTTTGTGTTCTATGTATGTTAGTGTGATTCCTGTACATAAGTTGTGTGATGTACTTCGTGATCATGTTTATATTAGTGTTTTCGTGATTTCAATGCATAAGATGGTACCCTTGTGAATATGATACCCTTATTTATAAAAAAATAGATAGTCATCCATCTTTAGTAATTAACAATGAATTTCCCTTGGTTTTTCTTCGCCGGGTTCTTTTCCAAAGGTGTAATAGTAGAACCAAGACAGTAGAATGAAACATCTTGACCTGTTTGGTGTAATTGTCTAGTCTCAAGCATGTGTGTCTGTATATAGCATATACCCTTCTAGAGAAAGATATCAACTGTGTGAACTTGAGGCTCACTCTGTGACTTTATGTCTACCTAGAGTTATACTTGTACATATGATGAAAGCTTTGAGCTGCCAAGTGTTGACTCGAGGGCTTCAAACTATGTGAGCCAAATAGTTCGTGTGCCATGTGTGTGAGTTCTTTGTATAAATATTTCTTGTGTTTCCTTATGCCATCTAGAACTTCCGGTTGGTCTTTTGATGCTTATAATAATTACAATTAGTTAGAGAGATTACCTTAGGCAGTCTTTGTGATCTTTCAAGCCAGTTAGCCTTTCAAGCCACCCATTGTGCAGTTAATATCCTTAGTCACCCCATTTGAGCCTTTAACCTTTTCTTTGGCTACCTCATTATAAAAATTTCCCCTTTTGTAAAATAATTCCCTATTTTGAACCCTTCTCTCCTTGAACATTGAGAAAGAGGCTAAAAGCCTAAGTTGGGGGTGTGATGTCAAAATGGAAATTGGTAAGGTTGTACATTGAGTGTAGGATCATATACCGCAAAGTGTTTGTGCTAAATTATTCAAGCTCCAAAAAGAAAGCATGTATATAAAAATAAAAAAATAAAAAAAGAGAGAAATATTTGTATGCATATAAATTATGGAGCCTTGAAGAAAATGAGAGAGGTATTTAAGGTGGTTCTACATTGGGAATAAGATGCCAATGAGGCTTTGTGGATTGAAAAGAAACATGGTGCAAAAGAATAAAAAATGTGAGTAGTGTTCAAGGAGGGTAAAGTCACCTATATCCAAATGCTTATCCTATCCTTCCCTAACCCTACATTACAAGCTTAAAAAGCCCTTATGGGATCTCCAACCGAGCGTTCTTAGAATAAAGCGATGAATTAAAATAAGGGCAAGCCTATGGTATGGTATGTTGAAACACTTGAAACTCTTTTCTGAGAGTGAGTGTCTTTGTGAATTCATCCCTTTTTATTTTGTTGTCATTGTACATATTGTGATTTTGGGACTTTCTTTCTAGTGAGGGCACATGAACTGTAAGGTTGAATATACGTTGAGCTTTTGAGTCAAATACAAGTGCACTCAGTTGAGGTTGGCACTTTGTCGCATTGTCTAAGGCTCAAAGCTCACAGGTTGATTAGCTTTCCTTGTACATAGTGATGATTCAGGAAGGGTAAAGCAATCGTAGATGCATGCTTGAAATACTAACAACTAACACCACCCATGGTCACTATTGTTTCATGTTTTGTAGATAGAGTATAGAATAGGTTAGTGTTGTTTTAGTTGCTTGAGGACAAGCAAGAGTTTAAGTTGTGGGTCTTGATGTGCCGGAGAATTTTGGCACATTTCAATACTAACTGCTTGGATTTTAGCTTATTTTAGATGCAATTATCTCCTTTATTTATGTAATTTTAGTGTTTTTGCACTACATGGGGTTTAAGGACCCAAGAGCATGAAAATGGGAGTAAAAAGTTACAAAAAGACAAAAAAAGAGCAAAAAGGCATCGCAAAAGAAGAAATGCGGTCGCAAAACAACAATGCGGAACGCATAATTGAAATAGAGATCGCAAATCACAACAGACTACTGAGCAAAATTCAATATATATATATATATATATATATATATATATATATATATATATATATATATATATATATATATATATATATATATATATATAAAATGGTTATATGATATTTATTTACTTCTCATTCTTCATTTATTGTTGGTGGTTGCAAACATTAACAAATGCCATTAAATTCTTGCTTTTCTTGGGAAAGTGGGTTAGAATTTGGAAGAAGTAAATAACAAAGACTCAAGGCTTTAAACCTTATTTAATGAAATCGCTTAGGAATAAGTGGTTTTTATTTGGCATAAATTGATTGTTCTTAATTGCGACTCTTTTACATTTGGAAAAATTATAAAGAGGAAATACTACCCAACTATTGGGAAATATTGGGTAGTCATTTAGACATCATTTGCATATCAAAAGGACCTTCCATTAGAAATATATCATATTAACACCAATAGCATTACACTTCATTAAAAGGGACACAACCTTGGTTTCTTTAATCCAATTATTCACACTCTTAATATTCCAACTTTTTGTTACTTTAAAATAAACTCAATCCTTACTCTTGTTACTATTAATTCATACTTTTGTTAACATTAACTGAATAGAATTACGACTTTAGTCGAGCAACACGCTATTCGAGTAACTTTTTCGCACCTATTCCCTATGGGATTCGACCCCAACCTTGTTGGGTTATTATATTTGACATTGACCGCCTTATACTATTTTCTAAAGTGTAATTTGAGCATATCACACTGCAACGTAAGTTCGGTCAACAGCTAAAAGAGTTCAAAATATTAGATTTGAGCAAGTTCAGGTGCGTGTATGATTAAAATTGGGAGCTATGTCTATCCCAAATCTCCGATGAGAGAACAAAGGAAGAAGACGGATGCGGGAGATTGTAATCAAGGTCAAAGACACTTTGTATCGAGATCCTGGAAGAGTGAATGGTTTATCCGACATTGGACATGGTAAAGCGACGCACCCCAGGTCGAGTGTAAGTTCTAGACCTCGGGAGATACGGTCAATGGTTATGCATGAAGGATAGAGGACCATAATACCCACCCTCAACCGAATATCACGGCGTGAATCTCAATCGATTTCGATCATGGATCAACAATTACCAGGAAAAGAAGATTTTTACCTTTTTTAGACTAGGGTTGAAAATCTCCTACAATATAAAGGGGAAGTTTTTTCTTTTTTAACACACATTGTAACACGCAATTCAATGCAATAGAAGTTTATTTTTATCTTTCAGCTACTGTTAAGAACTTTGCTTACTTATTCTGTTCTTCATTCACGACTGGCTCGAACGAGTGTCCGATCGAGGACGATGCCACTTTTCAATATAAGAGAAAGCTTGGTCATAAACACTATAACTAGTTTGATCGTTTATTTTGTCTTTAATTCATTTATTTGTCATTCTTAATTTTTCATGTTGAATTAAACCACGTATCCTTTAAACCACATGCAACTTTAATTGTTTCCTAATTCAGGGGTAAACAGTTTGGCATCCACCATAGGGCTAAGGATAATAGTGGTGATTTGATACAAATCTTTATAACACACCCTGTTTTACTCTTGTTCTTTGAAATACTAGTTTCAGGTCAGCCTAAAAATGTCAAACTCTCAGTTTGCTCACTTGAACGTTGATATTGAGTCTGGCCATCACGACAAACATAATAATTTGGTGCCCAGCAACGATGTGCCTCCTGCCGATCCCAACGGTGTCCCAACTATTGACCAGTCGATGCTCACCCGCAGGTGGCCATCAACATAAATTTGCTAACAGATCCTAAAAATAGTGTTTACCGGGGACCTCGACCAACAGCTCGAGAAGCGCCCGAATGAGAAGGTGATAGAGTAAGCCTACGACTAATTTTCGAAATGTTGTAGGCTCAAAAAGCGGTAATAGCACAGCTACAGAATCAAAGCCATGCCCCCAACAAGGTTGAGCCCGAACAATCCCGGGAAAACACTCGAAGAGACGAACAAATGATCGAGAGACCGGGTGAAGCCGAGCCCGGGGTGAACCCAAGGTACTAAAAATTCTCGAAGCGTTGAGAAAACGGGTGGATTTAGGTGAGAAAAAGATAGAGTCTAATGACAAGAAGGTGGAAACATACAACTCCAAGGTCGATCAAATCCCGGGAGCACACCCGATATTGAAGGGATCGGACTCCAAAAAATTTATCCAAAAACCTTTTCCTCCGAGTGCAGTGACAAAGCCGATCTGAAAGAGGTTTCATATGCCCAACATCCCCAATATAACGGGATCACGGATCTGAATGATCATGTGAGTTCCTATACATGCACAATCAAGAGGAACGATTTGGAAGACGATGAGATCGAGTCAGTGTTACTGAAGAAGTTTTGGGCAAATTTATCCAAGGGAGCAATGATATGGTATCACAACTTGCTCCCAAATTCCATTAGCTCCTTTGCGATGCTTGCAGACACTTTCATAAAGGCCCATGTCGGGGCCATCAAGTCGAGAACAGAAAGTCAGAACTTTTCAAGGTCAAACAAAGGGATAACGAGATGCTCAGGGAGTTGGTGTCGAGATTCCATATAGAAACCTACCACCGGTTGCAGATGATTGGGTCGTTCAGGCATTCACTCAAGTAGGGGTGGGCATCGGTCGGTTCGGTTATGAATATTTTCAGTTTAGCATATCGGTTATCGATTTACAAATTTCGTAAATCAATAACCGAACCGATAAGATATCGGCTATCGGGTATCAGTTAATCGGTTATCGATCATTATCGGTTTACCTGATAAGATAACTCAATCCAGAGTTAAGCAAAAAAAAAAAGACAATTCACTGGAGTTAAGCAGAAAAGAAAATATTTCACATATAGTATACTAAAGACTTGCGCTAGGAGTAACTAGTAAGGTCTATGAAGAATGAAGATGAAGCAATTGAAGAGTAGGGTTGAGAAAGAATAGGAGAGAATGAACTGAAGCCCCTAGAATTAGTATATACTTAAGGGTAAAGTCATAATTTTATTAATTCTTATTGGGTTATCGGTTAACCCATTAACAAAATTGGCAAACTGAGGCCTGAACCGATAACCCAATAGTAAAAAAATTCTAAATCGTTACAAAACCCTTAACCCAATAACCCGATACCGATAACCCAATAAACAATTAATGTTCGGGTTATCGGTTTTACCCGATATATGCACAGCCCTACACTCAAGGGCTCAAACCCGGAAGTTCCTTGGCCTCTCAACAGCTAAATCAAATTTTGGTAGAGTAACTGGCGGTAAACTAGGCCGATGTCCACAATAGGTACCAGTCGAAGATCAGGGTCGAGGACGACCAAATCGGGGCCCTTTTATGGATTTGTTTACCTCGTCAAGGCCGATAATAGATCTAAGAGAACCATTGATCAAGAGCCGAGATCGGTCCGAGATTGGTATCAACCATACAACGCGGACCGAATTGGGAACGGATCCGAGCATCACGTTGCAAGGAAAGAGAAGAAAAGTGACCGAGGGCCTAGTGGCTGAGGTCTAATGAGCAAGGATGGGTTTGACAGGCAGCTCGGGAGTAGGGAAGCACCAAGATTATCGGTGTACAACTTCCACATAGACACTGGCAGCATCGTGTCGGCCACAGGGCGCATCAAAGAGACCAAGTGGCCGCAACCATTGCAGTCCGACACTTCCCAGAGAAATTCTAATTTAATATATAAGTATGACGTCACTCATGGTAACAGGACCAAAGATTGCTGACAGTAAAGAGAAGAAGTTGCTCGGTTATTCAACAACGAGCACCTCTGAGAATTCCTGAGTGAGAGAGCCAAAAACCACTTCAGGAACAGGGAAGCCAACAAGTAGGTCGAACAAGAGGAGCCTCAGCACATGATCAACATGATCATTGGGGGAGTCGAAGTCCCCAAGCCCCAATGTTAAAATGCACTAAAGTGCCTATTACGAGGGAAAAATGCACCCGGGATTATATTCCGGAGGGAGCCATTTCGTTCAGCGACAATGATGCTGCATCCTACAACCTCACAATGATGTAATGGTAATATTCGTACTCATCAATAAATCTCGTGTTAAATGTGTGTTGGTTGATCTAGGTAGCTCGACCAGTATCATCTGATCAAAGGTCATAGAACAATTAGGATTACAAAACCAAATCGTACCAGCAGTCTGCGTATTGAACAGATTTAACATGGCATGTGAAACAATGAAATGGGAGATAACCTTGCTAGTAAACACCGTCGGGACAATCCAGGAGACAAAGTTCTACATGATTGAAAGTGACGTGAGGTACAACGCCCTATTCAGACGGCCATGGGTCCACAACAAGAGGGCGGTGCCCACGACCTTGCACCAGGCGTTGAAATTTCCTACACTGGGGCGGAGTCAAAATGGCCTGCGGAGAACAGCCAGCTGCAAGGGAGATGATTGTTGTTGATGAGGTAATCTCGGTGCCTGCGGTTTTGACATCTAGAAACACGAAATCGACCAAAAAGGAAGAGATTAAATAGCAATCATAGATACCGGCCTCGTCTGAACCAGAGAAACAGGAAGAACAATGAGAAGACTAGGAGGACGATTACGACGTCCCAAGATCATTCATAGTCCTGATGCACCGACACCATCAAATCAATGGTTGAAGAGTTGGATCAGGTCATATTAATTGAGCAACTACCCGATCGAAAGTTATAGCTGGGTACGGGGTTAACCCACGAGCTTAGGAATAAACTTATTGATTTTCTTAAAGCTAGCGCTGATGGTTTCTCTTGGTCCCATCTTGACATGATAGGGATCCCACCGGAGGTAACCCCTTACAAGCTGAGTTTCGACCTGAAGTTCCTTCCAGTTAAGCAGAAGAGGAGACCACAACCCGAGATCAAACATGCGTTCATTAAGGATGAGGTATCCAAACTTCTAAAAGTAGGATCCATCCTTGAAGTTAAATACCGGATTGGTTTGCTAACGTAGTGGTAGTACCTTAAAAAAAAAATAAACTAAGGATGTATGTGGATTATAAAGACCTAAACAAAGCATGCCCTAATGATTCCTTCCCTTTGCCTAACATCGATCGAATGATTGACGCGATTGCTGGGCACGAGATACTCAAATTTTCTCGACGCCTACTCTGGGTACAACAAAATTTTGATGGACCTAGATGATCAAAAAAAGACTTCTTTCATAACCAAATTCATCACCTACTATTATAACGTATTGTCGTTTTGATTAACGAACGTTGGTGCCACCTACCAACGCCTAGTAAGCCAGATGTTCGAAGAACAAATTGGGAAATCAATGGAAGTTTACATTGATGACATGTTGGTCAAGTCCCTGCGAGCAGAGGACCATTTGAAACATTTGCAGGATACCTTCGACATACTAAGGAAATATAACATGAAGCTAAACCCAAAGAAGTGCGCATTCGGGGTCAGTTTGGGTAAATTCCTCGAGTTCATGGTATCCAATTGGGGGATAGAGATCAACCCCAAAAAATAAAGGCTATAGAGGACATCACCATTGATGTTCTAAGTGTCAATACCACACAAGAGGGGGGGTGATTTGTGTGGTACCCAATTTTTGCTTAAACTGCTTCTGGAAAGACCTGGTTATTCTAGGTGTACTGACGGCTGCTATTTGCGAAATTAAAGGTACATAAAATAAAGAACACAGAGATTATTACGTGGAAAACACCTGGCTCTAAATATGGAAAAACCACGACCTACTACTCAGTAGGATTTTCCCAAACTTCCACTAAAATCACTGAGCCAAAACTGCATTTACAAAACTTTTTTAAACCTAAGGATTAACTCTAATCTCGTTGTGGCAACTAGCCTCTAACTGCTACGACAACTTCAAGTTAACTCTAACTTGAATACTCAAATTACCTATTACAATTGCTTCTAGATAAAGCTGAAAGGTACAATATAAAATACCTACTACAATTGAACTAGAAATAAAGAAAGACACATAAAACTCTTTATGGAGCTGTTCTTCAATCTTGTTCATGTAGCTTCTGGTTTGCACACTTGAATCACACACGAACTGCTTGCAAAAAGCCTTGCTATTTTGCTCCCAATTCACGTTTAACTTCTGCGTTTTTGTGCAACACTTTAATGTGAGAACATCCTGCAATTTATAGAGTTAGTAGATGAAGAAATAACTAGAGTTCTGATGCAACTCTTCCTTGGTGGAAGAGTTCTAGTTGATTTCAACTTCTAACTCCTTCCCTATCTTGGATAGTGTTCTCTTTGAGTAAGGAGTCCTTCTCCTTATCAATTATGCAACCTTTTCGATCAGGAGATATTAAATATACCAAGTTAAGCTTATCTCCTTCACGTGAAACCCGCATGCTTGAATCTGCCCGTTTTTGTGCACCTGAGGGATGGACCACTTGATGGACCTGGTTCATCATGAGTTCCTTTGTCAGTCTTCAAAACTAACCTTTACTTGGGCCAACAAATTCCCCCTTTTTGATGATGACAAACTATGTTCTTTTCATAAGCTTAGGCCCTGTTTCAACTCAGCTCAACATCAACACAATGTTAGAAACATTTTTCCTTTTTATCACTTATCATCAAGAACCAGGTACATTAGGTTATAAACATCACTTGTTCAAAGCACAACCTTTTTCCCCCTTTTGGCATCATCGAAAAGTTGCATAAAAAATGTGAGATAACCAGATTTTAAAGCTTACTCATGGCCACTGGGGCTACTTCAAATGCAAACATGAATTAATCATCATAGATCAAACTAAGAATTTCAACCATCAAAGAAATATAAACAAACAGTTAGAGCAAAAATAGTGAATTTCATTGATGATTGATAAGATTCTACCACAAAGCATAAGAAGAAATAAAAATACTGAAAACATGAGCAAAAGAAACAAAATGTCCCGAACTGGGTCACTGGTTTATCTACACTAGGCTAGGATTTAAGGCTTGGAAGAGGTAGGGGCTGGGTTATTTGCTTGGAGAAGTTTCAGCATGTCTTGAAGAGTTCCATCATTCTTCTCCTTTTCCCTTGCAAGTTCAGTTCTGAGAACATCTCTCTCAGATTCTACCTCAACCAATCGTGTCTTCAGCCTTGCTATCTCAATATCCTTTGCCTCACTCTCCTGTACCAAGACTCTGACTTTGCTATTGATAGGTGTCTTTTTAGATGAACCAGGTTCATTAATAATGACATTGACTTCATAATCGCAAGCAAGTAGAGTATTAACCCCACTTCTTCACAGGTACCTTGAAATGTGTAGCATAGTTGTGAGAATGAAACCATAGGGAATGGCATGAGTTTTGGTGCCATTGATAACTCTATCAGTAGGTCCACGAGGGTTTCCTGTTCAGATGGAACAGGTTCATCTAGGATTTTCCAAGTTGAACCAACCCCTCAGCAGCTTTGCCAGACCCACTTCCCCCTGGTTTGCTCACACTCTCTTCTATTTCACTAAATTCCTCTCCCCAACAACCATTGCCTCAGTTTCTTTTGTTAGACCAACAGGAGTGGGTGAAAAATCAGCCACTCTTGTACCCTTTCCCCTCACAGTACTCCTAACACCCTTGCTCTCTTTTTCTTTTCCTTTTTATTTTTACCACCAACTTCTCCAGATTCTGTAGTCTCAACACCTGCTATAGATCCTACCAGTACAAATCCATTCTCTAATTGCAGCAACTTCAGAGATTGTCTCAGGAGTAACTTTAGAATCAGAAGATACCTGTTCAGTTTTGAAAGGCCTACTTTCTTCCCCCTTAGTAGCAGACTTAAATGAATCTTCAGATTTCTAGGATTCTTCTTCCCTACCTGCTTTCAATTGCTTGTTTATTTTCTTGATCTGCTCTCCTTCAGCGACAATATTATGAGCCATCATCTTTACTCTACTTTTCTTAGAGATTGGTGTTCTAGAAGGTGTAGAAGTGGTTTCATGTGGTGGTGATGAAGGATTTTCAGAGGTGTTTGACATATCTGGGCTAGGGTATGGAAGAGAAGAGAATTAGAATGTGTTTGGAAGATGAAAGAAGAATGAGAGTTTTTGACGGCTTGAGAGAGATGAAGTAAGAAATACACTAAAGCTGATCAATATATAGGGAATAATTGATGGGGTAACTACAGCTTTTCAGACTCTTAGAAGTTTAATCAAACTAAAATTCAGTTTTGAAGAGACGTTGGAGTGTATCCCTAAAATCTAGGTACTTTCATTCGGTTAGGACTCTTTTGAATGGGACTGGTTCACTTGTAAGGGATAAGTCGAAAAGGATTTTGGTATTTGGTAGGACTCTGCTCATGAACCAAATATAGTTATTTCAAATTGTGCAGAGTGCAAAAAACATACCGTGTTACCTTGATGAACCAGGTTCTTCACTGATAATTCTCTTGTGTGAGTCTAAATTTGCCAAAATAGAGAAAATATTATTAGAGATTAATGAGTCATTTTAACACATGGAACACGGTATACTATGGAAATTATGAGACTGAACAAGCTTTAATCTAATTATACACAATTTACAAACTTTCTAACCAAAAAAAAATTTTCATTTTTTTTTTAACCTTGAGCTGGTCCTTTTTGGTGATCTTAATCATCCCTAATTCAAACATGTTCCTCTCAAAGTGATCTCTATTTAAGGCTTTTGTGAAGATGTCAGCAATTTGCTTGTTAGTAGCACAAAACTCCACAGTGGCCAAGCCTTTCTCATAGTTGTCCTTCAAAAAAATGGTGCCTAACATCTATGTGCTTAGTTATCTTATGATGAACCGATTTCTTTGTCATACTAATAGCACTAGTGTTATCACAAAAAATAGGGATGCAACCACATCAATTTCAAAATTCAATAATTGTTGTTTGATCCACAGCAATTGATCACAACATGAAGCAGCAGCAACATACTCCGCTTCAGCAGTAAATAAGGCCATTGAATTTTGCCTTTTGATAGCCTATGACACAAGACATGAACCAAGGAAGTGTGCCATACCTGGGTTGCTCTTCCTATCAACTAGTAAACCTGAAATCGAGCACAAAAACCTACATTGCACACAATGTCAGGTCTGCTAGTAGTGAGATATAAAAGAGAACCAATCATTCCCCTATACAACTTCTGATCAACAGATGAACCGGTTCATCTATAGCTAATTTTGTGGATGTTGCAATAGGAGTGTCGATTTCTTTGGATGTTCCTTCCTGGTTTTGTTACTGAGGAATAGGTTAATGGACAGGTTCCCTCTAGGTTTGAGGATCAGTTCCTCTCTAGTTAGTTCCCCCTGTCATGTTGCCGTGGGTAGAAGAACCTGTTCCATCACTTGTTCTTTCTTCTGTTGCAGCTTCAGTCTGGGCTGCGATTTCATTTAAATTTATTACCAGCCCAATTGCTTCATCTTATGTTCTTGTTTCTCAGAAAGAGTGTTGGTTTCATCAAAAATCTCATGTACACTTTCTTCTACACACAGTTCTTTTGTTATAGATCTTATAAGCTTTACTATGTGAAGAATATCCCAAGAATACTCCCTCATCACTTCTGGGATCATACTTACCTGGGGAGTCTTTGCCATTATTGTGCACAAAGCACTTGCACAGAAATGCCCTAAGATGGGATATATTTATCTTTCTCCCTTTAAGTGACTCATAGAGAATCTTCTTAACAAGAGGTCTAGTCATGCAACTATTTATGATGTAGCATGCAAAAATTCAGCACTTAGCATTTTTAAATTTAGTTCCATGACCAGACCTAATTGATGCAAGTTGATTACCTAGTTGTCCCTGAGTTATTCTAACAAAAGAAGTAAACATGTCAAATGCTTCATCTTTCGATGTTAAAAACAATATCCAAGTAAACCTAGAGTAATCATCAACAAGCACCATGACATGTCTTTTACCACCCCTGCTTGATGTTCTCATTGGACCACAGAGATCCATATGGACCAGTTCCATCATTCTGGTGGTGCTTACCACTCTTGCATTTAAAAGAGGATCTTACCTGCTTCCCCCTTGCACAAGCCTCACAAACTTTGTCCTTTTTGAACTTGATGTTAGGCAGCCCTATCACCAGGTCCTTGGAGACTAATTTGTTGAGTTGACTTAGACTTGCATGTCCAAGTCTCTTGTGCCAAGGGAGGGGATCATTGTCCAACACAATTAAGCAAGTGATTTCATTTTCTGAAAGTGTGGACAGATCTACAATGCATGTATTGTTTACTCTTTTTCCCTGCAAAACAATCTTGTTAGTGGTAAGATTAATCACAAAATATTTGGTAGTGGTGAATGCTACCAAGTTACCTTTATCACATAATTGTGATACACTGATTAGACTGTACTTTAGGCCATCTATCAAGTAGACATTCTCAATAGAGTGAGAATCAGTCTTACCTACCTTTCCAACCCCAATGATCTCACCTTTCTTCCCATTTCCAAAGGAGACATTACCTCATTTGAGGTCCTCAAGTGAAAGGAACTGGTTCTTGCTTCCTGTCATATGCTTTGAGCAGCCACTATCCATGTACCATATTTGGCTGCTCCCTTTCACTTGGACCCATAAAAGGAAATCAGGGGTTAGTCTTAGGAACCCAAACTAGTTTGGGTCCCTTTCTATAGGCAAAAGGGTGAATCAGATTCTTTTTAGCCCAACCTGGCAGCCTATTTTTCCCTTGAACAAATTCTTTATTCTTTTTACTAGCCTTTTCTTTTGCAATACATTCAGATTTATAGTGACCAGTTTTACCACAGTGTGTGCAAATTTTGTTCTCAGGAAGTGTGAGGTACTTTCTTTTGGGATCCCACTTAGGTGCAGGGGTCCCGTAGCCAAGTCCTCTCTTATTGCTACTATGGTGTTCATGTAGCCATGAAAGTGCATCGGAGGACCTATTCCATTTACAGGTTCTATCTAGCTCGTGCTTAACCTTGTTTAGATCCTCCTTAAGGACTCTTATCTGCTTATCTCTTTTGTACAACTCATCTTTCATTTTTCCTACATTTTCTTCTAAAGTGAGTTGTGTGTGATCAGATTTCTTTTTACCAGTTCCTAATTTCAATTTTAGATTTTCAGATTTAAGCTCTAGGACTGTGGTGTCAAGTTCATGAACCTGGTTCTTCAACTCAGCATTTTTACTATCACTTTCACTAGCCCTAAGTTCCAGATTTTTGCACTTAGCTTTTAGAATAACACACTCCTTAGAAAGCTATTCATTTTAATTGTTTATAACCTCAAATTCATCAATGAAATCTAGAAGTAACTCAGAGAGACTTTCTTTAGACAAAAATTTAATCTTGTCTTTGAGATGAATTATACTTACCTCAGATTCCTCATCGGATTTCCCAATTGCCATAAGTGCTTGTCCATCTCCATCTTCATCTTCTGAGTCATCATCTGAGCTTTCACCCCAAGCTGCAACCATAGCCTTTGTTGAACATTTGTTCTTCTTGTGATGAACCTGTTCCTTCTTCCTGTTCCTTCGTTCAGCTCTTTCCTTTTTCCATTCAATTTCCCATTGAGG
>MU790230.1:29985-40496 GCA_026770625.1 Nicotiana glauca
GAGTTAGTAGATGAAGAAATAACTAGAGTTCTGATGCAACTCTTCCTTGGTGGAAGAGTTCTAGTTGATTTCAACTTCTAACTCCTTCCCTATCTTGGATAGTGTTCTCTTTGAGTAAGGAGTCCTTATCCTTATCAATTATGCAAGCTTTTCGATCAGGAGATATTAAATACACCAAGTTAAGCTTAACTCCTTCACGTGAAACCCGCATGCTTGAATCTGCCCGTTTTTGTGCACTTGAGGGATGGACCTGGTTCATCATGAGTTCCTTTATCAGTCTTCAAAACTAACCTTTACTTGGGCCAACAACCATAGTAGACAACGTCAAAGCGATTCAAAGACTGACCGGACGTATAGCCCCATTGGGCCGATTTATCTCGAGGTCCTCAGACAAGAGCCATCGATTCTTCTCACTATTGAAGAAGAAGAATATTTTTTCCTGGACTCTGGAATGCCATAAGGATTTAGAAGAAATCAAACTACCTGTCGAGCCCCCCTCTACTACACACTCCTAAGACAAACGAACAAATGTACCTCTACTTGGCGGTTTCCGAGGTGGCGATAAACAGTGTCTTAGTTCGGGAGGAAGAAGGTACACAATTTCCTATTTACTATGTCAGTAGAACTCTAGGTGATTCTGAATCAAGGTATCCTCACCAGGAAAAATTAGCACTTGCTTTGCTAAGTGCTTCCAGGAAGCTAAAGTCATACTTTTAGTGCCACCCTAAATGTGTCGTAACCACTTACTCATTGAGGATTATCATGCATAAGCCCAAGATCTCGGTCCAGTTGTCCAAATGGGACGTAGAGATTAGCGGGTACAACATAAAGTCAGATTTTGGTGGACTTCGTGGCTGACTTTATGCCGGCCTTAATACCCGAAGTAGAAAAGGAATTACTGCTCACTTTGAGGACTAATTCGGGAATCTGGACTCTATTCACGGACGGTGCCTCCAACGCTAAAGGGTCCGGACATGGTATCGTGTTGAAACCACCTGCGGGAAGCGTAATTAGGTAGTCTATTAGAACTATAAAATTGACTAACAATGAAGCTGAGTATGAGGCAATGATTGCAGATTTATAACTAGCTAAAAGCCTTGGGGCCAAAGTGGTCTACGCCAAATGCGACTTCCTCCTCGTCGTGAATCAAGTCAACAAAACGTTCGAAGTAAAAGAAGAACGGATGTGGAGGTACTTGGAAAAATTGCAGGTGACCTTGCACCAGTTCAAGGAATGGACTCTGCAACATGTTCTGAGATCAAAATAGTGAGGCCAATGCACTGGCCAACTTGGGGTCGTCTGTCGACTCCAATGAATTCAGGATTGGGGCAGTGGTACAACTGATGAACTCGGTGGTAGAAGTAGGTAACGCTGAAGCAAACTCAACAGGTTTGACTTGGGATTGGAGAAACAAATATATAGACTACCTGAAGATAGGAAAATTTCCTTCGGATCCCAAGGAATCGAGGACCCTGCGCACCAAAGTTGCCAGATTTTGCATAGTCAAAGGGGCATTGTTTAGAAAATCCATCTTCGATCCACTGGACGAATGTTTAGGGCCAGGAGAGACCCAATATGCCATGAGAGAAGTTCACAAGGACACTTAGCCCTTAGGGGAGCCATTTGGGGCAGAATCCTTAGTTCTGAAGCTAATCAGAGCCGACTACTACTAGAATGAAATGTAGAAGGATGGAAAAGACTTCATAAGAAAATGCAACGAGTGCCAAAGACACACCCCGGTGATCCATCAACCGGGAGAGATGCTCCATTCGGTCCTATCTCCGTGGCAGTTTATGAAGAGGGGAATGGACATCGTCGGTCCTCTGCCATGGGCACCCGATAAGTTTTAATTCACGCTATTCATGATCGATTATTATTCCAAATGGGTCGAAGCTCAGGCATTCAAGAATGTCTGAGATAAAGAAGTCATTGACTTCATTTGGGATCATATAATATATCAATTTGGTATACCAGCTGAGATCATTTGTGACAATGGAAAATAATTCATCGACAGTGAGGTAAGTATATTTTGTGAGGATCATAAGATCAAGAAGATATTATCAACACCTTACCACCCTAGTGGGAATAGGCAAGCGAAATCAACGAACAAACTATACTCCAAAACCTAAAAAAGAGGTTGACCAGTTCTAAAGGAAAGTGGAAGGAAACCTTTCCCGAAGTCCTTTGGGCATACTGTACGATTTTGAAGTCAAGTACCGGGGCGAGCCCGTTCTATCTAGTCAACGGAGCGAAAGCCTTAATACCAATCGAGGTAGGGAAATCGAGCCTTAGGTTCCAGTATTCTACCAAAGAGTCAAACAACGAGACCATGACCACGAGCAAGGAATTGTTTGATGAAAGACGGGAAGCATCCTTGGTCCGATTGGCCGCCAGAAGCAACAAGCAGGGAGTTACTACAATCGAAGAGCCAATATATGACACTTTCAAGTCGGGAACTTGGTATTGAGAAATTTAATACTACACACCAGGAACCCAAATGAAGGAAAGCAGTGCCCGAATTGGGAAGGATCGTATCGAGTCGTCGGAATAACAGATAAAGGCTCTTGTAAACTCGAAGCGGGAAACTGTGTACAACTACTAAAAAACTGGAATATGGAACACTTAAAATGGTACTACTGCTATGGTACGAACTTAATTCACTCTTAATTTAGTTACATTACGGACTAATGTATGCAGGTAGTCGTCCAAGGACGAACATGGCTATTAGGTCTAAAACCACGTGCTGTACTCTTTTCCCTTGAATTTATTTTGTCCCGAAGTGATTTTTTTGGCAAGGTTTTAATGAGGCAACAATAAAAAGTGCTAATTTAGTTTTGGAGACTGGAATTGATGATCATTTTCACTGAATCAACGATATCTGAGCCCTCACGAGTTTGTCCTCAGATACCGGGAGCCATCACCCTTGGGTTAGGATTCTTCAAAACTGAGAATACTACATGACAAAAGCCAAGGCATGGTGATTAGGATTCATTTGTAAGGGTCAAACGGTCATGCGAACCATGCCCACATAGTCCACTCTAGCCATGGCACAAGGCTTATGCACCTCCGATCATGTATCTTGCATATTAAATAGTGAAAGGAATCTCCACTTACCTTACAAATTATTGTGCACATCACTTCTTTGATCCTGGATCCCAAAGACCATGGGCTACCCCTACTCAGGGACTATCTTCCGATGTAAACTTGGATGAGCCACCAAATCTAGGGGGACCAAGCCTGTTAGGCAGTGCCCAAATACGAAAGCCTACGGCCGCCCTAAAAATGGCTCGCAGATGTCCGAAGTTCGTACTTAGAAAGGCCTTTATGAAAAAACAAAACCTATTAAAAAAGTTACCCTCGTCAGAGACATCGTCTAATATACTTAAGCATCTTAAAGGGCGTTAGTTTTATCGAAGACTCGGAGCCACAAGTAATCCAGAGTTGCCATCGAAATAATTTGGGCCTCCTAAGAATAGATACTCTAGTCTACATTTGATTTTATTCTAAGGCATTAAAATCGATACGCAAATAAAAAATTGCAAATAGATGTTGGAAAGTAAAGATACGGTATTATCAAAAGTTGAAAATTTTATACATTCCACAAAAAATTTACAAAGGCACGATAAAACGGGCCTAAAATAAAAAAATAAAATATACAAGGAAAAAATCAAAAAGAACTAAGGCATTTATGACTGGTCTTCACCGGGGCTCCACTACTCGACTCGTCACCAGAACCGTTACAACCCTCAAAACCCTCGGATCCTTCGTGACCCTCAGGCTCATAGAGTTCCTTTGCCTCGGCCTCAAGTATCTTGTCTTCTTCAATCTAGGCCGACAAGTCAAAACCTCGGTCATAGATCTCTTCGAGGGTCTCCCTCCAAGATAGCCGCTTTACGTTCTCGGTCTTCATCTTCAAGCGGGCCTCGGCTATCCCACATCAGCCTTATACTGGGCCAGCATTTCCTCGATGTTAGAGGAATCAATAGAAGTTGCCTCCAATTTGGACCTTAGCACGATATATTCTTAGCCTAGGGCATCCCGTTCCGTGACGGACGAGTTCAACTGTGCCCGAAGTTCATCATTTAGCCGAGACCAAGCCCAAAAAAGTCCTCCAGCGTGGCCATATCCATGTCATTGAAGAACTTGTTAGTGTCATCATCTAGGCCCGACGCGGTCTCGTTTGATTTCTCTTTACCCGCTTGAGCCTCTTCGAGCATGGACTCAGTATAGGATGACGTATCCATGATATCAATTACACCAGCTACCTTCTTCAGGACACGAGTGGCTTCTCGGAAGGCTCTGCCTCTCCCTCTGGTTCCTGAGCTAGAGGGGGATCGACCTCGTGGTCACTTTTCCCGGTTGCCTCCTGCTCCCCTTCGTTGTGGGCCAACACATGAGCAATAAACTCAAGGTCGTCATCCTCCGGATAATCCCTGATACGGTAGAAGGAATCAAAGTTTGGTACCCTGTACATGGTGCTCTTTTTGCTCCTCCAGACCCTGATGATCACCTTCTTCTTATTCACCTCGGCATCCAGGGAGCCTGAGGACTTCATCTTCTTCTTCTTTTTTGTCCTCCTTTGCGGAAGCCCTGAGCTGCCCCAAAGTAGAGGATGCAAAAAGCGAGGATGGATCTTCATCCTCATCCAACGACCTAATCTCGATGGTCTTGGGAAAACCCGTGAGAAAGAAGAAGACTTAGCGATTTTTAAGTGTCGTGTATGAATGTAATCATTTAGGGAGAGAGGCTCACTATGGGAACGTCGAAATCTTACGACATGTGCACTCGAGGTAGGGCATCTATTTGCAGATCCCCTCTGTCCACTCCTTGAAGCGAGTGTGACTGTATTGGGACCCTAGGCAACTGCTGCACAATGAAAAACACAAGAAATTAGAAAAAGAACAAAAGGGAATGCCAAATACTTGAGGAGGATAATACTGACGGGATGCGTTCCACTTCTCGGGGAACGACAAGAATTTGGAAGGGATGAGGTCTTGGTCATAACACTACAATTAGTTTGATCGTTTATTTCATCTTTGATTCATTTATTTGCCAATCTTAATTATTCATGTTGAATTAAACCACGTATCCTTTAAGCCGTGTACAAATTTAATTATTGCCTTATTTAGAGGTAAACAAGGTCTTCAGATAAAACCTCGTGAAGTAGGAGGACCGAGGTGTCACATCAGTGCCCGTAGAAGTATTATTCTTCCAAATTAATTGGCACATTTTAAACATGCATTAGGTCTTTAATAGGTGAAGGATTAGTTGAGGTACTGAAATGACAATTGAAGTCAAGTTTAGGAGCTATTTATGCATCAGGTAAAAATTTGAATTTTATGATCTACAATTACCATGTTAAACTAGTATACCTAATTTAAGTGAATGATAAAAAGGGGGTTGCTCAGATGGCTAGCATTCGTCACCTACAATCTTAAAAAAAAAAAAATTGAAAAGCATAAACAAGTAGTTCTTCACCTCCAAGCATGATTGGTTTTTCCTAGAGCCGTCAATATAGGCTGGGCCCGTTGGGTCAGCCCAGCCCAGCCCATGATTTAACTGGGTTGTGCTAGAATTTTTGGAGTTCATTTAAAAACAAGGCTTTTAAGCCCGGCCCGAGTAAGCCCGCGGCCCATAAGGCTTGATTGAGGTTGGGTTGGGCCGGCACGTGGGCCTAATAAATTATTTATTTAAAATATATACAAAATAAAAAGTATACTACCTCTAGAGATGGAAAGTCAGAATTGGATCTTTATTAAGAGGAACCAAAACTTGATATTGAGAAGTTTCAAGAAATGGATGTTGTCATGTATTGGAAGGACCATTCTAGAAAATATCTCGATCTTTCAATAATAGTGCGTGATGTACTTAGTATTCCTATTACCATTGTAACATCAGAATCAACATTTAGCATTGGTGTTGTGCTGTTACAAAGTACAGAAGTTGCATTTATCATAAAAATATCGAAACACTTGTTACTACTCGAAATTGGCTACACATCTTTTCCCAAACTCAAGCTGATGATATTTTTTTATGTAATTTGAATATTATTAGTTTTTAAAATTTAATTATTCTTAAGATTTAACTAATTAATATTGCATATAAATATGAAAGTGAAGAGGTTAAGAAAACTCACAAACGGATTCAAATGTGTTTGATGAAGATGATGTGTTGGATATCTCATAAGCGTCATGAACGTTCTCTTGAATGTTTTTGCTTTTAGTGAATGAAATATAGTCTTGTCTTTAACTTTTTTTAGAGTTTATTGTGATATATTGGAACAATATAAAAAATTATTAAGTTTTGTGAAATTTTTCCAATAAGATATTTTTTAACTTTTAAATAATTATCTTTTTTAGGTCAGAACTTAAAGAAAAATTATAAAACTATATTTTAAAAATGATGGGTCGGCCCGTGGGACCCACGATCCACATAGGGCTGGAGTGGGCTGACTATTATAAGGCCCATCAAAATGGTGGGCTAGCCAAGCCCAACCCAACCTATCCAGCCCAGCCCAGCCCGGCCCATATTGACAGCTCTTGTTTTTTCATTTGGTGCGAATAGTTTCTTTCCATCACAAATAACAAGTGAAGATGTAGTGAATGAGCTAGCGAGAAGTATGGTCCTGCACCTACAATTGCGTAATTATTTTTGTATGTAATTAGACACGTTTCGAGTTTAACTAATTAATTAGGTTTGAAATTTTCGAACCTTCGTCCATGGTCTTCTAAATGCTTGGTCATGTTCACGTGGCTTCTAATCAAGTCTGAGACCCCACAATTAACTTCTCAAAGAGTTGAGTTATATGTATCGACAATACTATATTTATACTTAATGGATAATAGTAAGTCACCTGTTATAACAAATCAAGTCATACTAGTAATCTATTTAAAGAATTATGCGAGTGTGTATAATTTAGATCCCTTCTCATAAGTAACCTATAGCTTTAGAGCGCTAAATCTTCGGCTTACGGCTTGTTTGGATGGTTGTTGCCCATGGTATCGTATTGTATTGTTATCTCAAGATAATGTTTGATTTGACTGTTTCATTAAAATTGATTATATTGTATTGTTAAATACATATTCCGAAACAATGAAAAGTTTTATTTTTTAGAACAACCGATTTGATATGGTTGGATTGTTTTCTATTTTACTTTCAGTTATGACCTAACTTATTACTCCATAATTCTATTTTATCCTTTACCTTTTTTATATTTTAACTCAAAATTTCCAACCTACAACCTACCTTGTCTTCGTCCTTTTTTTTTCAGAACTTCTGCCGCTTCCAACTATAAAGTCAATGATGTTTTGCCTTCTTTTGGTTTGTTTTTCCTTCTAATTTGATTTTTTCTCCAATTCTAATTATCTTTGTTTTGCCAATTTCTGTTCCTTTCTTTATCATAGTTCTTTAACATTTTTATTTTTTGCTTATTATTATTATGATCTAGTTAGGAATGGAGTGTACTTATTATTGTTTTCAATATTATTAACTTGTTCCACTAGTTTAGTTAGAATTTGCATGAATTTAATTGCTTAATTTATTTATAAGACATATTTGATGATAAATTGGTAGAAATGGATTTTCTTAAATTATTTTTATGCGTAATTCTTGATAAATTTAATATTTATACAACTGAGGGTATTTTAGTAAACTTATCAGTTACAGTATAGTACGATACAGTCAAATCAAACAGCAAAGTATTATTTAACAACAACAATAATATAATTTATTAAATTTTTAATTTGAACAATTTTGTTTTACTCTTAATGACATTCCTTGTAGATATGACATGATAAATTTAAGATTATAAAATAACGGAATATTTTAATATATTATACACACCTTTAGTTTAAGATGAAAGATTTACAAGTTTTCTTTATATTCTTAAATACCGTCAAACTCATATTTGATTTCCCACTTTTGCCAAATTTTTCTTATAAATAGAGCCTCTCGTATGTGAACAACAGAGACTTCTCTAGTTTGAGAAAATGGCCAACTCACTTCTTCAATCCCCAGTAGCCAAGAAGTTATTTCCTTTCTTTATTTTTCTTATATCTTCATAATTCTTTCCCTCTGCACTTAGATAAGGATCGTACTAATCTTTATTTTAACTTCATTTTACAGGTTATAAGGTAAGGTAGCATTTATAACTGGTGGAGCTAGTGGCATAGGAGCAGCCACAGCTAGGCTATTTGTTCAACATGGTGCAAAGGTTATAATTGCAGACATTCAGGACATCCTCGCAACTAGCGTTGTACAAGAGATAGGCACAGAAAAGGCAACATTTATCCATTGTGATGTCGCGATCGAATCTGACGTCCAACATGCGGTGGATGCAACAGTTGCCAAATTTGGTAAGCTCGACATAATGTACAGTAACGCTGGTGTATTGGGTAAGCCAATATCCAGCATCTTAGAAGTCGATTATGACATAATTAAGACTGTTTTCGATGTAAACATTGTTGGCGCGTTCTTTTGCGCGAAACATGCTGCTAGAGTGATGATTCCGGCCAAGAAAGGTGTCATTATTTTCACGGCAAGTGATTTGACAGAGGTCTACGGTACTGCTGTCCCACACACCTATTCAGCTTCGAAAAATGCACTTGTGGGGCTTTCCAAGAACGTTGGAGTCGAATTAGGGAAGTATGGAATAAGAATTAATTGTGTTTCTCCTTATTACATTAGCACCCCGCTTGTATTAAATGGATTTGTAATAGAAAAACAAACGGCGGACAAATGGTTTTCAGAAGCAGGAAATCTGAAAGGAGCATTACTAGGTGTAGAGGATGTTGCAAAGGCAGTATTGTACTTGGCAAGTGATGATTCCAAATACGTGAGTGGTATGAATCTCGTTCTTGATGGAGGTTTTAGTACCACAAATGTGGCTTTAATAGAGACCTACAAGAAATTGTTTCCATCAACTACCAACAAATCAGAGTAACCATTTGCTTGGCGAGTGTGTGTGTGCGCGCAAATTATGAATCTATATCAATAAAACAAGGAATAAAAGCTAACTCACTAAAGCACTGGATTGTAGTACGAAATAAAGTTAAATGATATGATTCATGTTTCCTTCTTATTATTTCATTATATTCCAAGCTGATACAGTACTTCTGCACAATTTTAATTAGTTTATGTTGTACCTTATATTTAGTATGCTTTGATGTGTTGTACACTAATATGATGTTATAAAGTAATGCAACATTGGCGAAGGCAACTCCTATTACCTTTCATCTCAAACCAAGATTCTTGTGCATCTAAAATCAATTTATATTTGCTTGCATCAGGTGTTGTACATGAGTATATAAGTTTTCCCCATTGAATGAACTGCAGCCCCAACAGTTTAAAACTTCTAAAACGATACTGTTCAACTTTGCCCGGCATGTTTCATGTAGTCAAAACTATCATCATTGTTCGCATTTGTAACCTAATTAGCACCATCAAAAAGGTCATTAATTTTCCATTATTAGTACTTCCATCTGTTTCAATTTATGTGAACTTATTTTCTTTTTGGTTTGAGCCTTAAAAGGGACCTCTTTCCATATTTAAAGATAATATACTTTTATGCAATGATTTATAGCCACAAAAAAAATATGTGCCAAAAATATTTTTTTTCCTAAACTCTATGCCTAATCTAAATAGGTTCACATAAATTAAAAAATAGGGAGTAACAAATAAGAAATCTAAAAAAAAATAAGTCACTTCATTTTTTTCATTTTGTATGACACTATTTAATTTCTTTAATAGTTTGTGTTAAAACTCTGTATTCAAAAAAAAAAATCAGAAAACTAGAAACGTTAGTTTAAAAAACGAAAGCAGAAATAATTCCAAGCCCACAAGTTTCTTGTGTTTCCTTAAGGAATTTAATCCCCCCATAATGCCCAAGGTTGTGGATTAATTCCTCCCAGGATAGAATGAAATAACTATTCAGTGATAACGGCACTTCAAATCATAGAATTTCGGCGAACTCAAATGGCGGAGCAAATCACACAAAATGCTTACGTTTTGATTTTGGAATAACAATTCAGAATGCAAAAGTTTGAGGGGAGTGATTTTAGATTTTTCGGTGGTGGAAAATGAGGCTAAGCTTCTCTATTTGTAGCCAACAAGGTTGAGTCCCAACAGATGCAAAGGTACATGTTCAATGATAATGTATCTCTTCAGCTATTGAATGGAACATTTCAGCTGTTGGTCGCGAAATAATTCTGCGATCTTCCAATGAGCGAAAATGATTCCCTTATCTTCCAACGTGAAAAATATTTAGAAAAGAAAATGTTAAATAATGGAAAAAGAAATAAATTTGGTCCAAAATATTACAATCCGAATTCGAACCTTAAGTCGAAGTCGAAGGCGAAGGCGAAGGCGAAGCCGAGTCGAGCGAGCGACGACCACGACGGCGCGAGGCACCTATTCTTCTTAACTCTTTAAGATCTAGAAGATGAGCTTCTATATATATATATATATATATATATATATATATATATATATATATATATATATATATATATTTT
>MU790230.1:41701-61420 GCA_026770625.1 Nicotiana glauca
TTTACCAATAAGGGAGAAAGTGCATTACTAAAGTGAACTAATTCAAAATTTTACTTCCCTCCATTTCTTTCCCCACCATTTTCCATTCACAGCTCTTTTGTTATTAATAACAAAACCCAACAATCCCCCACATGAATGGGGAATGGCTATCCGAAACAAATATGCATAAAAAACTGTGTGTGATTCTCAAGTAAGGATTAACCGCATCTGGATAAGTAGGTTTCCCTTTGAACTTTCCGTAGTGAACATATGTTGGATATACTCGATCAATCGGTAGATTTGATATCTTTGAACCGTCAAACTTTGGTGTATAGCTAGATATCCATATGTCACACAATCAACCCTTAACCGTCTTTGGTTCTCATTGTTGTGTTCGTTTCAGCCATGAATACCACCTGGTTTCATAAGTGCGTAGAGAACTGGCCTTACAACATTTTCCTTGAAGCGGCTTACACTTCACACATATATAGGTGATTCCTAAACGTGTTATCCCATAGATACACTATTTGATATACCCCGTATCAAACTTAGAAACCGTTAAAAAATCCTAACATTTTATCCTTGGTACTGAACATTGTATGCATCATGAGAATGGATTTATTTGACAATGCTGAACCGTCACTAATGATTTTGTTTGATCTCCTTGAACCTAGATCTTAGGATCTCCAGTCTTCTAGGTAGAGTTACCGCTATAGTGACTTTTCCTCGGCCATAGTCTCATTCCCTTTGATGACTTCTCCACCGCCTCTCTAGGTAGGCCTTATGTAAGTAGATCCGATACATTATCTTTTAACTTTACATAGTCAATTGTGATAATTCTACTAGAGAGTAGTTGTCTAACGGCATTATGCCTTCGTCGAATGTGACGAGATTTCCTATTATACATAACGCTCCCAGCCTTTCCTAATGTTGTTTGACTGTCGCAACATATGCATACGGGTGCCAAAGGTTTGGGCCAAAATGGAATGTCTTCTAAGAAATTCCGGAGCCATTCAGCTTCTTCACCAGCCTTGTCTAAAGCTATAAACTCAGACTCCATTGTAGAGCGAGCGATGCATGTCTGTTTGGACGACTTCCAAGACACTGCTCCTCCACCAGTGGTAAAAATGTATCCACTTGTGGATTTTGTTTCCGTTGATCGTGTGATCCAATTTGCATCACTATATCCCTCAAAAACTGCGGGATAATTATTGTAATGCACTACATAGTCTTGAGTATATTTCAAATATCCCAAAATGTTTTTCATTGCTATCCAATGAGCTTGGTTGGGATTACTTGTATATCGACTAAGCTTGCTTATTGCACAAGCTATATCAGGTCGTGTATAATTCATAATGTACATAAAACTTCCCAACACTCAAGCATATTCCAATTGAGATTTGCTTTGACCTTTATTCTTTACAAGAGTATGGTTTAAATCAACTGGTGTTTTTGCTTCTTTAAAGTCCAAATATTTGAACTTTTCAAGAATTATTTTAATATAATGAGATTGAGACAAAGCTAGACCTTGAGGAGTCTGAAGAATCTTAATTTCCAAAATTAAATCAGCAACTCCTAAGTCTTTCATATCAAACTTACTTGTAAGCATGCGCTTAGTAGCATTTATATTAGCAATGTCATTACTCATTATCAACATATCATCCACATATAATCAAACAATGACTATTTGATTTGGAGTATTCTTAATGTAAACACATTTGTCACACTCATTGATCTTGAAACCATTTGACAACATTGTTTGGTCAAATTTTGCATGCCATTATTTTGGTGCTTCTTTTAGTCCGTAATGTGACTTTACAAGTCGACACACCTTATTTCCTTTTTCGGAAACTACAAACTCTTCAGGTTGTTCCATATAGATTTCTTCCTCTAAATCTCCATTTAAGAAGGTTGTCTTTACATCCATCTGATGGATTTAAAGGCCATATACGGTGGCTAACGCTATTAACACCCGGATAGATGTAATCTTTGTTACCGACGAGTATATGTCAAAGTAATCAAGACCTTCTCATTGTCTAAACCCTTTAACAACTAATCTTGCCTTATATTTGTCAATAGTACCATCAACTTTTATTTTCTTTTTGAAAATCCATTTAGAACCCAAAGGTTTATTTTCCCGAGGAAGATCAACCAATTCCCAAGTATGATTACTTAATATGGATTCTATCTCACTATTGACAACCTCTTTCTAATATTATGCTTCTGAGGAAGAGATTGCTTCTTTGAATGTTTGAGGCACATTTTCCAATAAGAATGCCAGAAAATCTGGTCCAAAGGAAGTAACTATCCTTTGACGTTTACCACGTCTTGGATTTTCCTCATCAAACGTACTTTCCTTTGCTTCTTCCCGGGGGTGGCTTAGATTTTTCCTTAGACAACTCACATTCCATTTTATACGGATAAATATTCTCAAAGAATTCAGCATTATCCAATTCAATTACCGTATTAATATGAATGTCGGGATTTTCTAATTTATACACCAGAAAATAATATGCCTTACTATTTGTTGCATATCCTATGAAAAAGCAATCAACGGTTTTTGGTCCAGTATTTACCCTTTTGGGTTTAGAAACTTGCACTTTAGCCAAACACCCCCACACTTTAAAATATTTTAAGTTGGGTTTCCTTCCTTTCCATTTTTCATATGGAATGGATTGCGTTTTGGGGAACTCGATTCAGTATTCGGTTAGCTGTAAGAATAACTTCCCCCCACAAGTTCTGAGGTAAAACAGAACTTATTAACAAGACATTCATCATCTCCTTTAACGTTCTATTCTTTATTTCCACAATTTCATTAGATTGCGGTGAGTAAGGGGTAGTTATTTGGTGAATAATGCCATTTTCCAAACATATTTCTTCAAAAGAAGATTCAAATTCACTGCACCTATCACTTCTTATCATTTTGATCTTTTTATTTAGTTGTGTTTCAACTTCATTTTTATATTGATTGAATGCATAATTTCTTTATCTTTCTATTAAGTAAGTGAATATAGCAATATCTAGTACTGTCGTCAATAAAAGTTATGAAATACTTTTTTCCACCGCGATGGTATTTACTTCATGTCGCAAATATCTATGTGAATTAAGTATAAAAGATTTAAATTCCTTTCAACTGACTTACAAAGATGCTTAAAATACTTTGATTCCACATATATTTGACATTTCGAGTTATTGCATTCAAACTTAGGCAATACTTCAAAATTAATCATTTCTCGCGAAGTTTTGAAGTTGATGTGGCCTAAACTTTCATGCCATAAATTATTTGACTCAAGCAAGTAAAAGAAGCTGAAATCTTATTCATATCAATGGCAATTACATTGAGTTTAAAAAGACCCTCAATCAGGTAACATTTTCCTACATACATTTAATTCTTACTAACTACAACCTTGTCGGAAATAAAAACACATTTAAAGCCATTCTTGACTTGAAGTGATGTCGAGACTAAATTTTTCCGCATTTCAGGAACATGAAGAACATCTTTTAGAGTCACAATCTTTCCAGAAGTCATCTTCAAAGCTATCTTGCCCGTTCCTTCAATTTTTGCAGTAGCGGAATTTGCCATAAAAATTGTCTTGCTGGGTCCAGCGGGAGCATAAGAAGTAAACAACTCCTTGTTAGTACAAACATGTCGAGTTGCTCCCGAATCAATCCACCATTCTCTAGGATTTTCGACTAAGTTGCATTCTGAAAGCATGGCACATAAATCGTCTATTTCATCATTTTTCTCAATCATGTTTGCTTGACTTTTCTTCTTGTCCTTCTTTGGTGCACAACATTCAGTAGCCTTGTGTCCAACCTTTTCATAGTTGTGGCAATTACCTTTGAATTTCTTCTTGCTTGGGTAATTTTTTGGTCTAGACGGCTTCTTTCTCTTTTTACTAGTTGAAGCTTCCTCAACAATATTTGCACCCATTATTGTTGAATTTCCATGAGACTTCTTCTCAGCAGCCATGTTGTCCTATTCAATCCATAGACGAACAATAAGGTCTTCAAGCATCATCTCCTTGCACTTATGTTTCAAGTAATTCTTAAAGTCCTTCAACAGCGGAGGCAACGTTTCAATAAATGCCGCAACTTGAAACGCTTCATTTATGACCATACCTACAATCATAAATTTAGGATTAATAATATAATCAATATCTTTAATAAAAATATTGATTCGATTTATACCTTTGGCAAGGAGGTCATGAATGATGACTTGTAATTCTTGAACTTGAGTTGTGACAGACTTACTGTCCACCATTTTGAAGTCCAAGAATTTTGCGGTAACAAATTTATTTAGTCCAGCATCTTCCGTTTTATACTTCTTTTCAAGAGCGTTCCACAACTCTTTCGAAGTCTCCAGACACTATAAACGTTATACAAGTCATCTTCCAAACAACTCAATATATATTTGCACAAGAAGTCAGAATGCTTCTATGCCTCTGTGACCACAAATCGCTCATTTTTCGGAATCTCGACTCCCGGGACTAGAACGTCCTTGCTAATAAAGCGTTGTAAATTGAGAGTGGTCAGATAGAAGAACATTTTCTGCTGCCCGCATTTGAAGTCCATGCCGGAAAATTTTTCGGGCTTTTCTGTCGGTGCCATTGCTTGTGCAGGAGTTGTGCGACTTGAAGACGCATTTGTCGTTGCAGCAGTAGTCCCACCAGAACCATTCTGTTGTTCCACACTCATTATCATTTTTTTGTAAAAGAATTTGACAAACAAAATTAGTATCTCGGTGAAGTTTTTATATCTTCAAACTGAATACAAACCACCGAGTTTTTATATCTTAGATTGAGTAAAAAGTCACAAAGTCGTTAATCTCAAACTGGAGTAGAAAATTCGAAGATTTTAATCTCATCTCCAAAATGGGAGTAGAAAATCAATAAGATTTAGTCTCCCAAAGCAGAAAGTAAGATTGAATACAGAAATAAAACGTTAAATTCCTTAAGTTTGTTAAAATTCTGTATTAAAAAACTAAAAAACTAGAAACGTTAGTTTAAAAACGAAAGCAGAAAAAATTTCGAGCGCACAAGTTTCTTGTGTTTCCTTAAGGAATTTAATCCCCTCATAGTTCCCAAGGTTGGGGTTTAATTCCTCCCAGGTAGAACGGAATAACTATTATGTGATAGCGGCACTTCAAATCACAGAATTTCGGCGAACTCAAATGGCGGAGCAAATCACACAAAATGCTTACGTTTTGGTTTTGGAAAAACAATGCAGAATGCAAAATTTTGGGGGGAGTGATCCGAAGCCGAAGCCGAAGCCAAGCGAGCGACGATGACAACGGTGTGAGGCACCACATCTTCTTAACTCTTTAAGAGCTAAAAGATGAGCTTCTATATATATACACAAAGATTTTTTTTTTTCCTTCTTCCAATGAGGGACAAAGTGCATTAGTAAAGTGAACTCATTCAAAATTTCACTTCCCTCCATTTCTTTTCCCACTATTTTTTATTCACACCTTTTTTGTTATTAATAACAAAATCCAACAGTTTGTTCAAAATAAGAATGACACATTAATGTATTTGGAGATAATTTTTAATTATTTCCACATTTACTTTTAAGAAGACGCTTGAGAAATGTCATGATAGGTTCAAGACCTCAAGTCTTAACAATGATAATCTTAAACTCCGAATCGAATTAAACTTGGCAACATAAAATGAAACGGATGAAGTACATGGCTTACGTACCGAGATGATTCCCTATAGTCCATATAACAATTGACTGATAAGAGTGTTTTCTTCTGCAGCATCAACCAATTGTTCCACTTCTAATTCAATGGGCTCGTAGCCTTTGAAATCACTTACTTTAAGCACATGCGATGAAGTAATTAGTAAAATCCAACATTAACCTTTGAATTTGAAGAAAAGATTATGAAGAAGCATAGAATAAATGAAGCCAGGAAATTGAAAAAAGAAATGAAAAAAAAACTGCAGAAGTAAGATACAGTCTGATAAAAAGTGGTGCTCATCTAGACCTATAATAAATGGAAATGTTGATAATTATTTTCTCTATCTTATGCAATTAGCATTATACTACTGCAGAAAGATTCAACTTAATTATGGAAATTAGTAATATTGCCAGGATAGTTACTGAAGTCCATGATTAAGATGAGGTGATCGGACTCGGAGAAATAATCTGATGTCAATTCACAAAAGTAATTGACAAAATCATATGCAATTCGATTTTTGAATATTTCTTGTTTATATTCTTTATGTACTTTCTCTAATGTATTATCTCATATAATAACAAGGTGTGGCACATAGATTTCTGATATACGACATTTTGCTGAAAAGACGACATTACATCTTTATCACACTCTTTCTTGTCTAGGTCTTATCCTTGTGGTATTTGCCCTTTGGCAAGGCAGGCTAATCTACCTTTTCCTCCTACTGATAATTCGTCTACATGCATTTTTGAACTGATCCATTTGGATATTTAATGACCCTAAATGACACCTACTTGCCATATATAATTATAAGTGTTTATAATTGATGATATTTCAATCCGAGAGATCTAATCTTATCTTTTAAGCATAAAGAGCATGCATTTCGTGTCCTAAAATCTTTTTTAGCTATGATTGAGAGACAGTTCGATATCTATGATTGAGAGACAGTTCAATATCAAAGTCAAACTTACAAGATATATGACGCTGTAGAACTAGGATTCAAAAGTGTATCACAATTCAAATATGAAATTGGTTCAGCATTGGGTTGCAAAAGTTTCTTAAATTCATCTAAAATGTTGTATTGGTGCTTTAGATGACTTTTAACTTTAATTATTAATATTATAATCAGTTAAAAACATATGATTATAAGAAAAGTTGTAACACTAAAATGTCATTTATAATACTTGATGCTTATTAACTACTTTTAATCATCTGATCTAAATAAGTTCAAAGTACCATGTCAACCTTATTCAAAATTTTGAAAAGAATATTAAGAAAAAGTAGGACTTATGTCATAGATGGGTGTTAAAGTGGGATCTTTACAGAAATAGGTGGCAATTCATCATCTATTTTTCCTATATGTATGCTTGAATTATATACTGATTAAATATAATTCTATACTCATGAATTTGTTATGACCTTAGTCACAAAAAATAAAATTGACTATTAAAATGGAAATTGCAAGCGTTTTGGGACAATTTTCTGTATATTGATAAAACAAAAAAATAATTAAAACAAAGTAAACTAACTATGAATTTAGAAAATAATTGGAGTCTCCATTTATAGCTCGAATCTGCAGCAAAAGAAGATAGAAGGGGTCAGAGAAGAAGAGAATTGCAGAAGAGTAAGAGAGAATTTAAGAGAAGAAGGAGAGTGAAGGTTGTTAGATTACCTGAATTTTAGCATGCCTCTCTCCCTGTGAATTCTATTACATATACTAGGCTGCCTTATGCTCAGCCGTTGAGTCTCATTAAAAGTGAATTGATCCTGTCATGTCCCTCCATCTCTTTCGGTTATTACTGTTCACTCCTTCTACTTCTATTACTTAAATTTAACCCCAATGGGCATGACATACCCGACTCCTTTGAAAATATCCTTGTCCTCAAGGATCAAAATTAGAAAATTTGGCTTTGAGAAAGTCATAGTGCTCCCAAGTAGCATCTTCGGGAGAAAGATTGAACCATTGTACAAATACTTTAACAGCTACAATATTTCCTTTGCGCACCATTTGTCATTGAAATATGCTAATTGGAGTTACTAGAAACTAGCCATCTTCACTAGTGGAGGGTAAGCAGGCCTGGACTAGCACATTGGTACCCAACTTCTTCTTCAAGTGACACATGAAATATTGGGTGAACCTTAGAAGCAGCTGGTAGTTCGAGTCTATACACAACTGGACCCACCCTCTCCAGAATTTTATAGGGACCATAGTATTTAGAACTCACTTTGAGGTTTCTTCTTATAGCAATAGAAGATTGTATGTAGGGCTTCAGCTTCAAGAACACCATATCACCAACTTGAACCTTTCAGACCTTCTCTTATCAGCATATAGCTCCATCCTCTCTTGAGCTTTGTTGAGATTGTCTTGAAGCAGTTGCTGCATTTGTTGCCTTCTCATGACAGCATCCTCAACTGCAGGAACCATAGTCTCAATGGTAGGGCCAAGGGACAAGTGAGGTGTACTGAACCCATAAAATGCCTCAAAGGGGGAACCTTGAAAACTAGTATGGAAGTTGGTGTTGTACCACCACCCCGCAAGAGGTAACTATTGTTTCCACTGTATTGGTCGATTAGAAGTCATGCATCTCAAATAGTTCTCAATGCATTGGTTGACTCTTTCAATTTGAACATCACTCTGAAAATGGTATGGAGTACTATAATGCAATTGAGTACCCAAAAGTCTTAATAATTCTTGCCAAAAATTGCTAAGGAAGATCTTGTCTCTATCAGTAACTATTGATTCAGGAATGCCATGTAAAGCATGCACTTGTTTAAGGAACTTGTGAACCATTGTGACTGCTATAAATAGATGAGCAAGAGCCATAAAATGAGAATACTTGGTTCTTCTATCGTCAGCCACCAAAATGACCTCTTTACCTCTGGACTTGGGCATCACCTTTATAGCTCTGACTGATTTCAAGCATCCATTTAGGTTCTGTTGTGTTGATAGCTAGCAGGTTGACTTTTATTCTGGCTATTTGGGATCTGCTACCCTATTTTTAGCCCCCTTTTTGTACTGCACTTCATAATCCAATCCCAACAACTTTGTCAAACCTTTTTGTTTAATAGTCGTAGTCACCTTTTGTTCTAAAAGATACTTGAGTGAATGATGGTCTGTCCTCACAATGAAGTGCTCGTATTGAAGGTAGTGCCTCCACTTGTCAATAGAACTCAAAAGAGTCATATATTCCTTCTCATATATTGACCTCCGTATATGTTTGGGAGCCAAAACCTTGCTGAAATAAGCAATCGATTTTCCCCTTTGCATCAATACAGATCCTATCCCAAATTGACTGGCATCTGTCTCAGCAATAAGCTCAATTGAGTAATCAGGTAAGGCTAACACATGAGTGTTAGTCATGGCCACCTTCAAGGCTTCAAAGGCCTTCTCAGCTTTTTCACTCAAGTTAAAGGAATCCTTCTTGAGCAAATCAATGAGGGGTTTGCAGATGGCATCATAGTTCATCACATACTTCCTAAAGTAACTAGTTAACCCAAGGAAGCCTCTGAGAGCCTTCATAGTACTGGACCGAGGCCACTCTATCATAACTTGTATTGTGCTAGTGCCTGTTGTCACCCCTTCGGCAGTAATTACATGCCCCAAATACTCTATCTTTTGTTGGCCAAATGAACACTTAGATTTTTTGGAAAATAAGGTCTGCTCTATCAGAATTTCAAACACACTTTTTGGGTGGCCAACATGCTCTTCTAAGGACTTGCTATACACAAGTATGTCATCAAAGAACACCAAAACAAACCTTCTGAGTAGTGATTGAAATACTGGGTTCATCAATACTTGGAAGGTAGAAGGAGCATTGGTTAGCCCAAAGGGCATAACCTTGAACTCATAATGACCCATGTGAGTTTTGAAAGTAGTCTTATACTCATCCTCCATCTTCATTCTGATCTGGTGGTATCGATCCCTTAAGTCTACTTTGAAAAAAAATCACTAAGCCTTGTAATTCATCAAGAAAATCATCCACAATGGTAGGGTACTTATCTCCGATAGTGATCTCATTATGCCCTTTATAGTCCAGTCAAAACCTCCATGTTCCATCCTTTTTTTCACAAGCAGTGCAAGTTATGAGAATGGTGAGTGGCTGTGTTGTATTGTCCCATTAGTGAGCATTTCCCTAACTTGCTTCTCCAGCTCTTCCTTTTGGAGATAGTTATACCTGTATGGCCTTAAACGTACACGATAAACTCCAGGTTTTAGGGGAATTTTGTGGTCCAACACTCTGCAAAGAGGTAAGGATTTTGGTTCAGAGAAAACATCTGAATAGTTGGCTAACCAATCCATGATTGCAGCATCAGTAGCCTCATATTCCTACACATTCTCAGTTTCTAGTTAGAACAAATGAGCCATGATAGTCTGCCATTTTCTCAGCATTTTACCCATGGTATTTCTACTGATCAAGCATAATTGCCCATTTTCAGGAATAGACTGTAGTACTACCGTGTTACCCTTTCTCCCAAAGGTCATACATCTCTTCTCAAGATCAAATTTAATGAGGTTACATTTTTTCATCCAATCATTCGCTGAATGTCACACCCTCCTTACTTGAGAATCCTGAGATCCTCTTTGAATGTCTTGCCCCCATATTCCATGCAAAATTGGTGAAAGTTGTGTTATAGAACACATAAAAACCATCGGCCACACCTTTTTTCGAAGAATCAGGAGTTTTTCCAATTAAAGTGACATTATCAAAATAGAATTATTTATTTAATTTAGAGTCGCCACTTGGAATAAATTTACGGTGTCCCAAGCCACCGGTTTATTTTAAAATCTCAAATCGAGGAAATTTGGCTCTGTTTAAAGTCTGCGAAAACTAGAAGACCGGTTAAGGAATTCTGTTAACCCGTGAGAAGGTGTTAGGCATTCTCAGGTTCCGTAATTTTAGGACGGTCACTTTTAATCATACATAGCTTAATAAAATTATTTAATTACTCATTGTTAGAACCTATGCACGTTTACCTTTTTACCGCTTCTAATTATGGCATTATGAATTTAACTTTGAAACGGATTACATATGTGTAAATCCGTTTTATTTGGTGCGTTAAAATTATGGCACGTGTACGTGTACACAATTAATTACACTTTATTATCTAGTTATGATTGTTTTGCCAAAGTCGCAGGAACGCATACTTTGATTTATTTTAGAAATTATAATTATGTCATGCGAGCGAGTACACAATTACGGTAATAGTTTAGAGCACGCCTAAAGCTTACGAATATTCATACGTTAATTAATTTTCTAAGGTTTGGAATTTTATGTGTGGGAGTCTACACTTAGGGAATGACTTATTGCACACATGGCGCAAGATTGATCAAATTGGTTATGAAGCCGTTGGCTACACATTAGTCGTCTTCTATAGGCTTATAAAGGTGCAAGGAATATGGACTAAAGGTTTATTCATTCAGTTAATACCTAAAAGATAATTGAGAAGGTTAGAGCTGGCAAGTTAACAGTTATTTTGTATTACTAAGAAATCCTTATGTTTACCTTGAAAAGGTAATTACAATTAAATTTGATTTTATTGTTCAAAAAATACGTGATTTATTTTAATGTCAGTTGTTAGGCAATAGATGCTAAGTGTGAGTTAAGAAAATTAGATAAGAGCTTAAAGACAGTGTGTAATGCAAACCGAATGGCCGTGAATCGAGGCATCGAGCTAGCCTAAACTGGGCCTCGAGGTCGGGCTAAAATGCCAGACTAGGAATTGCTGATGAAGGACTAATAGTTCTGAGAGCCTTGATGGTGGCTCTTTATGATCAATGATGAGTAATAAATAAAAAAACAATCAATAGAACACAATAAATGTAAGCAATAAAATCAAAGGAAAGACAATGGAGAATGTTTATGTTTAGAGAGCAGAAAATGTTCTTGTTCTTGTATTGAATATCATCTGTTTTACAAAATGATAAGGGTCCCCTTTATATATAAGGGGGAATCCCAATATGGTACATGTATAATTATTTCAAAGAAATGTAGCTGGTACAGCTATTTACTAGTCTGGTACAGACTAGTACTATTCTTACACGTATTATCAGCATTGGTTATGTGCCTTGGGAACTTCTCACTTGTCCATGGTAGTCACTGATTGTGCTGCCCCGAGGTCGAGCATAGGGAACCCTCGGGGTTGAACCTCGAACTGTGCCTCGAGGCTTTTGGAGGCGGGCTGTGGCATGTCATAACGGGCATAAAATTGGGCTCTCCGATTTTATCCGTATATAGATAGTCCCCGTATTTCTTAGAGTGAAAACGATAAGAAACGTTCTTGAATTCTTGCCTCTTTGATACTTTCATCATGACATCAGCTATGCTATATCAAGCGATTGATGTGACCGAAAAGGTGTCTAAAGGTCGCGTACATACAACCCTTGAAAAGCCTTTGAATTGATTACAGCGGTTGGCTATCTTTTGGCCTACTCCAACGTACATGATTGGCCTCTATAAATACTTCTTTCTTTGCCCCTTATTTCCCATTGTATCATCAAGCCTTCAAAAGAGCTCTTATTTCTCTCTTGCATTCTTTCTCTGATTACAATTTCTCCTCTGAAATCTTTTAACAAGAATGGCGAAGACTTCCACCCTTGTCCTTCAAGAAGATGTGCCTTCCTCTTCTTCACGCTTGTCTAAGGGCAAGGCCACAGTACCCCCCTCGTCTTGAGGAATGCATCCCATGGCCCTGCTAAATGACCTCCGATTTCAAGGTCGACAAGCCTTCTTCGAAGCTGGGATGATGTGAACCATGTACCAATATATTAGTTTAGTAGCAGAGTTCGAGAAGGTGAAGGCCGACTGCCGCTGGGGGGATGCGGTGCTGGTGGAGATTCCTTCTCGGGGGGAGGATATAACGACATACAAGGCCAGCTTCCTTAGTGTATATACCTATCCATTTACTTTTGGCCTGGTGGAGCCATCCTCGCCTCCAATAGACCCCGTGATCCTCGACTTCTACGAACAATATCGAGTGACTCTTGGTCAAATTCATCCGTTATTTTGGTGCATTATTTACATGATCAAATATTTTGCGAACTTAATTGAGGAGATGGCCTTCACCCTCGACCATTTGATCAGGATGTACAATCCCTGAGTCTTCCGCGGGGGCCTGAGTAAGCTCCAATGTCGGGCCTCAAAAGCCTTTTTTGCTTGTACTGACGAGGTTGGGAATGGGGGTGGATGAGCCATTTTGTCCGAGCTAGGACCTCTGACCTGATTTTGGTGGAAAAGATGTCGTTACCTGAAAGATGGAACAAAAAACGTAAATGGATACGCGAATTAGGTATTTTATTTTCCTTTTGGATCAATCCCCCCATGAACTGACTTCCTCCACTGATGCAGCTGTCGTGGTGTACCCTGATGCCGTTAAGAATCTAAAAAGCTGGGTTAGCCATTTAGATTCAACTTGCCCAGATGTTAAGCGCGTGTGGCGTGACTGTCTAGGGCTCGATGGGAGGCCAACAACCATGGTGAGTCCTCACTTCTGCTGTAACTGAATCTCTCAAAAGAACTATCACCGATTATGCCCTCATTCCCCGTGTTTATATTTTGTATTTCCGCAGGTCTGGGAGAGGCCTCCTTGATGAGAGAAGCACCACCTGGGGAACCGGATATCCCGAAATCTGACAAAGAGGAGAAAAAACAAAGGAAATCGTCGACTGAGCCTTCGAGATCCAAGAAGGCCAAAGTAGGAGGACCTAAGGCTAATTTAGCAGCCTTAACTCCAGAAGTATCGGGGAGTCCCCGAGCTGAAGGCAAGGACAAAAATGATTCCTCGGTAGCATCCAAGGGAGGAGAAACCTGACCGTCCCACATATTGCTGAGCCGATGGCTGCTAAATGGGAACTTGGTGCTGTTGTTGCCTTGCCTCGGGCTAAAGAGGCCTTCAAGGATGCATCGGGTAATATCCCCGAGCCAGTTGACGGCCAAAATATTCCTCGAGCTGAGGTGCATTCGGTAGGTGGTCTGAATTATCCTAGTTCTGAAGCTCTCCAAAAACAAGAGACGACCCCGATTGATCCAGTCGGGGTTATTGAAGTGAGCGATTCACCTCTGGGACCAACTTTACCTCTGAGGGAGATTCAAGATTCCCAAAATAAAGGATCTTCCAATGTGGGGGAGTCCGTTGGAGATAAAGATGTGTTTGAAAGGCTTTTCGTTGTGCCTGAGAAGAACCTTGAGCTTGACGCCTCACTTGTTTTCAGTGAGATTGACAGGCTTTGTGAGCAGGTAAATTTTTGCAAATTCTGCTCGGTGCCCTGATCTTCATCTTTCTAACCTTGTTTCTTTCATGGTTTCAGGCCAAGGTGCTTTATAATTAGACCTTTTCTAGGTTTCGAGCCGAGTTGACTCGCTATGAGGGTGAGCGCAGGAAGCTTACCTCGGAAGCCGATGAGCTTAGAGCCCTTTTTACCAATATGGAGGAAGAATTTTGTGTCCTTCGGGATTGTTTGGAGGTGGCGTCCCGAGAGAGGACTCATCTTATTGAGCACGTTATATAGTTTCCGTTTGTTTTTGTTTATATGCTTACCTGAATTTTAGTGTTTTAACGCCTTTGGGCTGATTTTTGCAGCTTGAGAAGAAAGATGTCCTAATGAGGGAGGAGCTCTGAGCAAGAGACTCTGAAATTCTCGAACTCAAACGGCACGTAAGTGAGGTAGCCTCTAAGATAGATACCCTACAGGGGAAGGTATTCTCAGTCGGACATCAACTTCATGATGCGAGGATAGAGAGTAATAAGTATAAAGATCTTCATACTGGGTTGGTTGCAGCTCTATTCGGGGTCAGGGCTACAGCTAAGGCGCTCGTATCTTCGTACAAAGATAATGTTGTTGCTGCAAATGCTCAGGCTAAGATGGTATACGAGGAGTCCGAACTGCAATTGACCCGAGCCGTGGAGCATGCTCGGTTAGAATCTCGAAGGCAGACTCTCAAGGATATACATGTAGGGGGCGTCGATTTGTCCGCTGAGATTGAGAGGGTGAAGACCCTAGAAGAGGAGGCTGCGACCCTGCTTACTTCTGAAGGTGAGTCGAGCGGTGGCTCGGAAGATGATAAAGAAGAAGGCAAAATCCCCGAAGGGGAAGAGGCCACTGAAGACCCGGGGGCTGTGGTCAGAGCTGTTGAAAGCATAACCTCTGAGGGAGCCATCGAAGGCACAACCCCGGTGGTAGATTAGGGTTTTATTTGCTCTCTCCCTTGTAAGGGCTTTAGGCATAGGCCTTGTAAATGCACCCTTGTGAACTTTTAATATATATGTAAGAAGCCTTTCGTTTTTCATCATTTCTTATTTTTACTTTGCTTTTAGGAATAAACCGTGATGCTTGTTGACAATTCGTCAGAAATTTTGGACATCAAATTAAACCCTTAGGTTCCTGCTACTGCTGAGCGATTTTTAATTGTCGAAAGTTGACCGCTTGGGGCTTAGTCCCTGAGTCAAGTCTCGATGTAAGTTCATTAACCTTTAGTTCTAAAAATCAGCCCTTAGTCTCTTACGCGTTAGGTCGGTACGACCTCTAATATAAGTTGGCGCTCTGGCTCTTATATGTTGGTTGGTACGACCTCTAATATAAGTTGGCGCTTAGGCTCTTACGCCTTTGGTCGGTACAGCCTCTAATATGGGCTGGCGCTTGGGCTCTTAAGCCTTAGGTCAGTACAACCTCTAATATGGGCTGGCGCTTGGGATCTTACGCCTTGGGTCGGTACGACCTCTAATATGGGCTGGTGCTTGGGCTCTTATGCCTTGGGTCAGTACGACCTCTAGTATGGGTCGGCGCCTGTGATTTTATGGCGATAGTCGATCATCCCCGAGTCGCATTAGTTTGGCCAGAGCCTTATGATTGTAGTCGTTGTGTTTGTCCGTAGCCTTTTAGTCCCCGAGTGAGGTAGCCTCGATGTCTATATCGAGGGTATGCCCCTTTAGGGTTCTTACACGTTCGAATATATAGCCTTGACTTTAGGATCAGGATTATGCCTTTTGTAAGGTCTTATAAATTTGAACATGCCTTACTCGAAGTCTTACAAATAGGTTACTTAGCACAAATATAATGCATGCCTTGCTTGAGGTCTTACAGATAGGTTACTTGGTACAAGTAAAATTCATGTGTTGCTTGAGGTCTTACATATTCAGTATTGCCTTATAGAGGTCTTTTGGGCTCGAGGTTGCCCGCTTGGGGTCTTATAGCCTCGAGTTTTTGATAGCTCGATAGGGTGACAGTCGGCAGCAGTCCCCGTGACATCGAAAGTTTTTCGCTCTGGAGCCATTCTTTGTACACTTGATGTTACCTTATTGAGGGCTTACGAGCTCAAAATTTCTGGCCTGGAGGTCTTACGACTCTGAGTTTTTGATGTCAGATCCCGAGTGTTCGGGAAATTTTTGGCCTGAGGCCGTTTCTTGTAAAAATAGCAAACTTCTTTGAAGCGCGAAGTTTTTTTATAGTAAAAGATACTCCTTTGATTACTTGGTACAAGTATACATGTTTTCATCTTCGAGGGTTCGATTATTCTATGTGGACACGGTTCATTTGATTGTTTGGCCCGATACATCATTTCTTTGTCGAGACCCTCTTTGGCTCGTCTTGATTTCTCCGGGGAGGTGATCTTCCGGAGGAATATCCCCCAGTATTCGAGGTTGATTGAAGAGAAAACTTGAATACTTGTTAAGTTCTCCTTAGGTAGCATATAGATGTTGCCCCGTTAAAAACCATGTTGACAAAACTCTTCTTGGGATAAAATCCGATCGAAGGAAAAGAATGCAACGCATGCTTTAAAACCTAAGGTCTTCGAGCTGGAAGGTACTTTGATTTTTCTAATCGAACACCTGCACACAAGTTAGTGTAAGACGTAAATAAAAAGGGAGGCGGTTATACCTTAGTGGTGATGGCGTTTCGAGCCTCGATATGCTTTAACAGCTCGCTCCGGGATGCGGTACAATCCTTTGCTCATTCACTCGGGTGCAGTCGAGAATGTAGCTTGTGATTGCTACTTTACTGTTTGTTTATCCTTTGGCTCCTCCGACGTTGAAGGTTTCGATACCGGTGCCACCTCGTGCACCGCAAACATCTCTCTTGTTACATGCTGCGTATACTATTTTTATTCCATCCTTCATTTGAAACTACATCATTTGATGAAGGGTTGATGGTACTGCTCTCATGCAGTGTATCCATGGCCTTCCGACCAAGGCATTGTACCTCATGTCTCCTTCGATGACATAAAACTTGACATTTTGGGATGTGCCGGCCACGTTGACCGGGAAGGTGATCTCCCCTTTCGTTTCCACGCTCGCTATGTTGAGTCCATTGAGGAATCGAAAGGCGAGCATGATCTGGTCGAGCAATCCGAGTTGCTCCACCACCCTGGACTTAATAATGTTAGCCGAGCTACCTGGATCCACAAACACACATTTAATTTGAAATGTATTCACAAGAAAAAATTACCAATACGTCGTTATGAGGCTGAAACAGGGCCTCGATGTCCTCTTCACTGAATGTGAGGGCGTCCTCAAGGTATGTAACCTCGAGTCCAATTTCCCCTAGTGATGGATATTTTTGTTTGTTTGACAATGGGTTCCTATGGGATGTCGATTCCTCCAACGATCATGTAGATGACATATTGTATTACACCCCACATTTTTGTATGTAAGAGTACGTCATGAGTCAATTAATGTAAGATAAAAATGAAATCATGTTTGAAAAGTTTATAAAGTTAGTTCATCATGTTAACGTTGAGGTTACAAATATTTAAAATCATTAATACCAAGTAGCAAGAGGGTTTGAAGGCTTAGAGGCTAAACGAATTGAAGAAAATAAGTTTCGTCGAAAGTCGACAAGTTTGATTGTTTTACCATGTACTTTTGGGGTGAGACTAGGATGATTAACATTATAAGGAGATTATATTATGAGTTTTTTTAGTCGTATGAAAGTTGGTGTTATGTTTTGAAGTCAAGCGAGTTGTGGAACAAAAGCTGGAAAAAGATCATCACAAGTTTCATTCATAAATGTGCTGAAAGTTAGGTCAAATATAACTGAGTTTTTCTCCCAATATACTTTGAATTAGGGGATGATCTACCTAACAAATTAAATATCTATGAGTCTAGTTTCCAACGCATTAAACTTTTTGTCAATACAATCTTGGAGTATAGAGATACTCATATTTTCGCGAGCCTGCGCAGATTGGTAAGGTGACAAGTAGGTGCATCACCTACTTGCCACAGTGAGAGGACAAAAGTAAAAGCCCCAAAGTCGGCCAAGAGGGGATTTTAAGGGATTATCAACTCCGTTATTTCACCTATCTTTCAGACCAAGAAAACCAAATTTAACCCCTGCAACTCCTCCCCACAAATCCCACACAAACACTGTCACGACCCAAACTGGAGGGAAATGACTAGCACCCGACCATACTTGCCGAGCACCAACGTACATTTTATCTAACCTTCTTTATTATCTTTTAAGGCTGAGGAGATCAATATAAATGGTAGATATGGATCATGGACAACCAACAATAAAATATGATGGCATGAACCTACATAACATGGGATGACCAGACAATCAAGAAACTATATATATATGGTACGACCTACCACGCTATCATGAAAGGCTATACAACAAAAACCAGCCGACAAGGCATACCAAACTATACATGAGTCGACACATGTCTATGAGCCTCTATAGGAACATAAGTACTGCAACATAGCCGGAACAGGGCCCCGACATACCCATAATGTCTATAACAAAAATGCATACCAAGACCAAGGCAAGTCCGGAGAAGGGATCTCGCCAATCACTGCTGAACTGGACAGCCTACTGTGGTGGGGGAGCTACACCTGCCTGTCTATCAGGACCTGCAGCACGACATGCAGCGTCCACAAATAAAAGGACGTCAGTACGAATAAAGTACTGAGTATGTAAGGCAGGGAAGCATAAACACGAACAGTAATATAAACATGGATAGAGAATATACAACCTGTAACATCTGAGTACCTCTGAGGGCTACTGACATGAAATGCATGATACATATGTATAAATATATAAGCTTTTTAAAACATACGCCTCTGTGGGCATCATCATCATCATATCATACCCGGCCGTAATAGGCTCGGTAAAAACATACCCGGCCATCACAAGGCTCGGTAGATCGTACCCGGCCACGTGGAGCTCGGTAAAATCCAACTGATCTGTGGTTGCACAGTAGGTGCCGTACCCGGCCATCTATAGCGCGGCGCGGTAGAGTAAAATAGATACATATATATATAGAGTGCATGCTTGACTCATGGAATTACGTTATAAACTTTTAGAAGTGACGTAAGGTATCCTTTGTACGCGTTATTAGAGGTAACTCTTCACTATGAACCTTATAAGAATCAAGAAATACTAACAACATTGATAACATAATAATAAGATAAGCAACATTAACATCAATCGTCCCATAAGACGGTAAACAATGTAAGTACTGCTAGCTTCTAAGAGTAGAGTATCTTTGGAAGCTCGTTCATCATATTATGTATAATTGGAGTCGTGCAAAAGAAGGAAATGTATAGCCTCACATACCTTGTATATACTGCCCCAATCTCAAGCTATGCAATTTTCACGACTCCTTAGTCTACAACAAGAGAAACGATAGTATAGTTATCATTCAAGCGTCATAACTATTATGTATCGACCACAACCTATTTTACGATGAAACGGACAGTACCTACCCTATATATATGACTTCAAATAATTCAAAAAAATCATCAAACAGGCTAAACAACATCAATAATAAACATATTGAGCCTCCCAAAACAGTCCACGCACAACCTAATCACTTTATACATACGACGGCCACCGTAGTCGTATCAAATAACCCGAAAATATTATGAAGAACTACCAGCCCACAACCCCACATCTTTATGGTGTTTCTCCACACCCTTCCTCCTCAAAAACTCCACAAAATAGTAGTAAAACACGCAGCCCAACAGCAACACAAAACAGTCCACAAAACAGTCCTCTACAAGTGAATAACTCGAACTCACGGCTTCCAATCACCGTCCCGTGAGTTCTTACATGTATAGAACGAATTACC
>MU790233.1:19045-48398 GCA_026770625.1 Nicotiana glauca
AATTTTAAGAAAACCTAGGTTCTACCCAAAATCCCCATTTTCACCCATGAAAAACCTTGATTTTAAGATGAAAACATGATAAATGATGTTAAAGATTGAAGAAATTAAGTGAAAATCAACTTACAACTGGATTTGAGAAGATAGGTTTATTTGAAAATTGCCTATGGAGTGTTTGAGTTGAAAGAATGAAGAAATGGGGTGAAAAATTCGTCTAAGTATGAAAAATGCAAGCCTCAGTTATGGGAAATGTGAAAATTGCGAACCCAGCAGACCTGGGAAATGCGAGACAAAAGTTCGCATTTGCGAACATCAAACAACCCAGGGTTTTCGCATTTGCGACCATTGCGTCGCATTTGCGAACAACCCCAGTCCGCATTTGCGAGAAGAAGGATCGCAATTGCGATCCCAGGACCAGGTCCCGCACTTCGCATTTGCGATAAAATGCTCGCATTTGCGAGTGCTGGCTTCGCAATTGCGAAGCCTGCAGAACTAAAGAACACCAAATTTTTCAAAAGTGAGAAATGCAATCCAATGCCTATCCAAAACTCACCCGAGCCCTCGGGGCTCCAAACCAAACATACACACAACTTCAAAAATATCGTACGGACTTACTCGTGCGATAAAATTACCAAAATAACATCATATACATAGAATCAAGCCTCAAAACACATGATTTTCTTCTAAACTTCATAAACTTTCAAGTTTGGAACTTATATTCCGAAACACGTCAAACGACGTCCGATTTCAACCAAACTTTACAAGTAGCGCTTAAACCATATATAAGACTTGTACCAGGCGTCGAAACCAAAATACGAGCCCGATACCATAGTCTTTTAATAAATTTTCATTTCCAATTTCCTTAACAATTTCAGAAAAATAATTTCAGAAAAATTCTTTTCTCGGGCTCTAGACCTCGGATTTCGACTCCGGGCACATGCCCAAGTCCCATATTTTTCTACGGACCCTCCGAGACAATTAAATCACGAGTCCGGGTCCGTTTACCCAAAATGTTGACCGAAGTCAATATTATGCATATTAATATAAAAATTTACCATTTTCCACACAGAACTCATATATAAGCTTTCTGGCTATGCGCCCGAACTACGCACGTAAATCGAGGCAATTAAAAGTGAGGTTTTCAAGGACTCAGAAGCGCAGAAAACGAGAGAAATCCGGTGATGACCCTTTGGGTCGTCACAGTGTCACCTCAACACCAAATACGTAACATATAATTCAGGGTTTCATACCCTCAGCAGTAAGTTTAGAAGAGTTACTTATCTTAAACAAGACAATTTCGACACCGAGTAAGCCAAGCGATGCTCCAAGAATGCCATCGTTCTGACCTTCGAAAGGCTCGAAACTAATCAAAAACAACTCAAATACATCAAACGATGCTAAAGGATCCAATCCCAATCGAAAAAGGACGAATCTTTAATCAAAATCCCAAAATCGGCCAAAAATCCTAACTGGGCCCCCACCTCGGGACCCAACAAAACTCATAAAATCCGTCAATTCATTCAATTATGAGTTCAACCATACTAGTTTCACTCAAATCCGGCTCTGAATCGGTGTTCAAAACTCAAAATTTTCATATTATATAATTTTAGGCCAAAACCGCCAATTTCTTCTTTAAAATTCATCAACCAAAAGCTAAAATTGAAGACAGATTCACAAAAATAACCAAAATTGAGTATAGAATACTTACCCTAATTCATATGCTGAAAATCGCCTCAAAAATTGTCCAATTCCTAACTCCCCAACTTAAAATATTTTAAATGCACAAAACCCTCATTTTAACACTATTCCGCCTCATTTCTTATGCCAAAAGATGTTGAAACTCACTTTTGATACCTCTTATGGATTCCTTCTGAAATTCTAGTCACGTTAGGCTCTTGAATCACTCCATTTGACCTTATATTGAAGGAGATATGTTGGTTTATTTGGAAATAGTGCAGATTATTAAATACGCAGTCAGTGGCAATTTCGTCATTAATCTAAAAAAATTGGCAAACCAATTTATAGTAAAATGATCATAAAATCCTCATACAATGTCCAAATTTGAGATTCTTTTTGCTATGGCTCCGTAATTACGATACATATCTGATTCTTCAATCAAAATAGAAATCGGAGTCCATTTGTTCAATGTGGTGCCATTTATGCTTGAAGAAACAACGTTGAAACATAAGAAAAACGAGCGCAACACAACCCAAACCTATCTGAAACTCACCTGAGCCCCGCGGGACCCCAACGAAACATACCAACAAGTTCCATATCATAGTACGGACCAACTCGAGGCCTCAAAACACACATATCGAAACAATAAAATACACCTCAAATCAAACTTAATGAACTTCCGACTTCCAAAAACTCATGCCGAAACATATCAAATCAACTGGTAATGAACTCAAATTTTGCAAACAAGTACTAATACATCATATGGATCTACTTGTGCCCCCAAACTACCAAGTGAAGTGCAAATGCTAAAAGCGACCGGTCGGGTCGTTACATTCTCCCCCACTTAAACATATGTTCGTCCTCGAGCGTGCCCAGAGTTGTTCTAAAAGCCATCAAATCGCCATGTAACCACACTATGCACATACTTGGGGGTGATTTCACGTCACCCTATCCTATATAAATCTGATAACACAATGTTGATACCCAATTTTTTTCCTATGTATATTTTATATGAAAAGTACATTCAAAATAGCATATGTATGCATATATAAGCATATCCAAGTGTTTCCCTATTTTTCCTTAATTTAAAAGATTTTTTTTATTTTTTATCAATTTATCCCCATAATTTATCCATAACAATTCCATAATTGATTCTAAAATTATTAGTTTTGATGATTTATTTATTGGATCTTTATTTTTATGGTAAAATATTGTTAAGGGATTTTTTTGCATATTTTTACAAAATTATTTAGTATTTTTAAGTCTAAAATTGTATAATTATAATGTTAGCCCCTTTTTAGATTTAACTGTGTTTTATATTTACAAAATTAGGTTTGGTATTTTTAAATAATTAATTATGTACTATAAATTATTTTAATACCTTTAATTTATTTCCAATTTTTTTTTATATAAATCAAATAGGAAAAATTGGCTATTTAAATGTTAGCCCCATTTTATTTCGATTGTAACCTAAATTGGACCCCAATTTGAATCCCAATTACCCTGGACCAATTCCTATTAAACCCCGACCCAATTCCGATTTAAATCGACCCAAACCCAGTCTCATTAAACCGCCCATTTACCCTTTCAATCCAAGCCGTTGATCACTCAGATCAACAACCAAAAATCGTCCTTACCTAAATTAATCCTAAATTACCCCCTAAACCCTATCATTTCCCACCATATTCCGCCTCTGGATCACTCTCCTCTCTCAAATCCTCTCTACAACAACATCAAACCCTAGCAGCCGCCATCTTAATCTACCCCAATCCATGGCTCTCCAGGATCATCTAAGACCTGTATGAGCCTCACATGGCTTCCACGTGTTTGTTTATGTGGTCTCATGACCAGATTCTGAAGGGGCTTGGTCCAGTCTTTGCTCGATGACTGTTCTCCGGTTGTCTCTGACCTTTCTTCGGCCAGCCATGGCCATTCGAGTCAAACCTTTGACTCTCCTGTTTAGATCGATGGCTTTCAAGGCTTTTCTCGTCACTTAGGATTCTTCTGAAACCCTAATCTCTAAGAGCTTTTCGACTCCTTTCAGGTTCACTTTAGATCCATGCTTGCTATGAGTTTTTAAACGCCTTCTAGAGGTCTCTTTAATTTTGCTTTAAAAAAAAACAAAGACTCTTCATCTTTTTCCGATTAAGGTTTTCCTTCAAGTTCTTCTTTTCAAAATCTTTTCTGAGTTTAGCATGATAAAAATGGTTTCTGTGAATATTTGTTAGTGTTTGTTTGATTTACTTGTTTATCATCTCTAGACTCGATTGGTGTTGAAAAACCTAATTTCTTTGGGTTCATTCGAGTTTCTGAGACTATTTGCTAAATATTATCTGATTTATTTGTTTATCATCTTTAAACTCGATTGATGTTGAAAACCCTAATTTCTTTTGGGTTCATTCGAGTTTCTAAAGTTGTTTGCTAAGTATTTGTGTAATCTATTTGTTCATCATCTTTAAACTCGATCGATGTTGAAAACCCCTAATTTCTTTTGGGTCTATTCGAGTTTCTAAACTATTGGTTCAACTTATTTGTTTATTATCTTTTAAGCTTGAATATTGTTAAAGGAAACCTATGTCTTTGAGTTGAAACTGCTCGTTTGAATGCCTGACTTGATTTGAAGTTCCTTGTTTCAGCATCTCTTTCCCTTATATGATTCCTCTAATTCTGGGTTTTTACTGTCTTTGAAACTTGACTATGCTATGAGACCCTTTGCACGCTCCTGACACTCTATTTTCTTTACTACTGATCCAGTGTGACTTGACCTTCTTGACTATAATGCTTTGAATATTTGCTATCTACTGACTTTGTACTACTATTGCATGCTGTTTATTTTGCCAATAGTTTGGCCTCGCATGTCTTTTGTTTGTGCATTCTATTTATATGCTGAGGTTCCTTCTTTGATTGATGCTCAATTTTAGGGCTGATTTCAAAACTTCTCTTTTTGTGAACTCTAATTTTACTCGACTGTTTAATGTAACTGATACCTTTCCTTATTATTGCCTTGCTGAATCTTTCCCAAAAACAAGTGTATCTCTGTACTTGGACTCGATTGTGTACTTAATATTTTACTACTTTCTTTTATGGTAATAACCAGTCTGCCTAAAAACTGATTTTCTTTCCTTCTTTTGAACCTGTGAGCCCCGTTAAACAAGTGATTCCTCAATTAATGGGGAATCACCTGGTTGATTGATTCTGATTGCTTATTACTTCCATATTTGCATTTGTGACGACCCGGCCCATTGTCATGTGAGTTACCGCCCCGTTTTCCCCATTTTCTGCTTCCTTATGATTCATTATAAGAATCTTGGGTGAATGAGTTGATTTGAATTGGTTTTAGAAGGAAATGAGACACTTAGTCTCTTTAAGGAAGGTTTGATTTGGAAAAGTCAATCAGATGTTGACTTATGAGTTAGAGGGCTCGGATGTGATTTTTGGTGTTTCGGTTAACTCCGGGGGATGATTTGTGACTTAGGAGCGTGATCAGAATTGATTTTGGAGGTCCGGTGCAGAATTAGGCTTGAATTGGCGAAGTTAGTATTTTGGCGAGTTCCGGTTGATAGGTGAGATTTTGATTCGAGGGTCGGAATGGAATTCTGAGAGTTTTTGTAGCTTCGTTAGGTAATTTGGGATGTGTGTGCAAAATTTCAGGTCATTCGGAGGTGTTTTGGTCGGATTTTTGATCAAATGCGTATTTTGGAAGTTTTTGAAGAACTTAGGCTTGAATCCGATGTAATTTGATGGTTTTAGTGTTGTTTTGAGGTGTTTTGATGATTGGAGCAAGTTTGAATGATGTATTGGTAGGTGTTGATGCTTTTGGTTGATGTCTTGAAGGCCTCGGGGTGATTTCGGATGGTCAATCGGACCAATTTCGGACCTAGGAAGTTGTAGGTTTTTCCAGCTATTTGTTGCAGAGATTTTGTTCGATGCGATCGCGTATGCGATCGCGTTCAAGGGGTTGCAATCGCAGAGGGTCATCAGTTAATGCATCGCGATCGCAGTAGTGTCTATGCGATCGCATAGAAGGAATTCGAGGTCAGGTCGCTTTGTTCTTAGCGATCGCGTCTAGGGGCCCTCGTTAGCATAGCTTAATATAAATGTGCATCGCGATCGCAGGGGTTTTCATGCGATCGCATAGAGTAAAAATTCACCCGGGCATAATAGATTTAAGTCATTTTGTTCCGCGAGCTAGGTTATTTTTCCATCATTTTTGAGCATCCTTGAGAGCTTTTGGACGGGAATTGAAGAGTGATTCGACTGGGATTTCTTGGAGGTAAGTTCTATGACCTAAAAACCTGATTCAATTGTCATACCAACCAAGAAATTCATGAAATTTATCCAAAAGAGGGAAAGAACTAGGGCTTGAGTTTTGATATTTTGAATTGGGTTTTGATGGGTCATTTGAGCTCGGATTTGGGAGTTCTTCATATGTATAGTCTCATGGCGAGATAAGGAATCCGTTGATGTTAAATTTTTTGGAATCCGAGAAGTGGGCCCAGGTCTCGGGTTTTGCAAATTTCATGATTTTCGATATTTTTTTATTCTTTTCGATTGGGTTATGTTCCCTTAAGCCTATTATGATGTATTAGTTGTGGTTTTGATCAAATTCGACAAGCGAGGAGGCCAATTTGAGATGCAAGGGCATAGCGAGCTAGGATTTTGGCTGGCTTGAGGTGAGTAGTGATAGTAAATGATATCCTGAGGGTTTGAAACCCCGGATTTGCACAACGTAGTACTATGTTGAGGTGAAACACACGCTTAATGGCGAGCGCGGGGTTGTTTACTACTGGGGATTGTGACATGGTCCATCTCGTTTGATATTTTACCGCGTAATTGACTGAGATGTGTTATTACCATCATGATTTGGGCTTATTGCCATATTTGGGCTTAATGCCGACTACTTGAGTCCTTCGTGGATTTTTTTTATCACTCTCTCCTCACTATTTGATATACTACTTGAACTCAGTCCTGTTGATTTTACTGTTTTACAAACTCAGCCACTTTAATTAAACTTTTGAGACTTAATTGATATTCCACTGTTGTTTGGGGCTGAGCATTACTATTTTATTGATGCCCGAGGGGCTTATGATGTTTTCTGGACTGAGTGAGGCTTTCACGCCTTGTGAGTGATGTGAGGAGGCTTTCAGTCTCGAGTGTGATGTGAGAAGGCTTTCAGGCCTTTTGTTGATATAGCGCTTGAGCCGTAAGGGGCCCCTCCGGAATCTATACACTCACAGTGAGCGCGGGTACCCATGTGATATGAGAGTTAGCCCGAGGAGCTAATATTATGCGAAGTGACTGATACTGAGCCCGAGGGGCTGATACTGTTCTGAGCGATTGATACTGGGCCCGAGGGGCAGATTTCTACTCACTATCTACCTGTTGTTTTATCTGATTTACCTGTTTTTAAAAGGAGATTTCATTTGACTCTTTACTGTCTTAGTATTTTACTATTTTTACTGCCTGATATAGAATTGCTTTATGCAGTTATGTGTTTTCATGCCTTTGGTTATTATTTATTATTATTACTCACTGGGTCAGAGTACTCACATTACTCCCTGTACCATGTGTGCATATATAGGCATAGCTGAGTCTGCACCTGAGCACTGACTTTCCAAACCAGGCAGCGAGTTGGAGTGACGAGGTAGCTGTTGACGTCCGCAGCCCCTTGTCTCCCCTATTTTTATGTCACTTGAGTTATTTCAGACTATTGTATCAGATATTTTACTTCGTAGACTTATAGAAAACTCAGTAGTAGCTCGTGATTTGTGACACCCCGATTTGGGCTATGTTGGGATGGTTTCCCACGTTATTATCGCTATTTCTTCATTATTTGCTATATTAAGCAGGTGTTAGAATTGTTAATGTTAATTGATTGCTTTAAAGGAGGTATTTGCGTTGTTCTGGCTGGCCTTGTCTTCACGAGAGGCGTCATCACGACCGGATTTGGGAATTGGGCCGTGACAAGTTGGTATCAGAGCCTAGGTTACTAGGTCTCGTGAGTCATGAGCTGGTTTAGTAGAGTCTCACGGATCGGTACGGAGACGTCTGTACTTATATTCGAGAGGCTACATAACCTTTAGGAAAACTTCACATTCTTGAAATTCTTGTCATGCGAACTTGTTGATCCGAGTACTAAATTTCTCTTTATTCTATTCTTTCACAGATGGTGAGGACATGAGCTACCGGACGTGACAGACGACCGCCAGTACCACCCACTGAGGCCACCAGAGGTCGCGGACGCGGTCATAGTCGTGGTATAGGTAGAGCAGCAGGGGCAGCACCTGTGGATCCTCTAGTTGCCCAGCTCAGGACTAGGCTCCAGCAGCACCGGTTCAGGCACCAGCTATGCCCATAGTGATTCCGCTTCTTCAGGAGACTTTGGCTCAGATTTTGACAGTTTGTACTGTCCTGGCTCAGGCAGTTTCAGCCACCACAATAGCAGTTACTTCGTAGGGTGGGGGAGGCAATCAGACCCCCGCTGCTTGCACACCTAAGCAGGTAGTGCCGGGATTACAGACTCCAGAGGCACCTCCAGCTCAGCCAATTTCACCATTGCAGGAGTTCAGGGTCCCAGCTATGCCTGAGGATGAGCAGGGTCACCTCGAGAGGTTTGGTAGACTCCAGCCTCCGACATTCAGTGGTGCTGAGGGCGAGGATGCCCAGGGTTTTCTCGACAAGTGTCAGCGTATGGTCCATACAGCGGGGATCCTTGAGTCTAGTGGTGTGGCATTCACCACCTTTCAGTTTACTAGGGCTGCCTTTCACTTGGTGGGAGGCGTATGAGAGGCGTAGGCCGGCTAGTACAGCACCTTTGACTTGGAAGGAGTTCTCCACTCTCTTCTTGGAGAAGTATGTACCGCAATCCCGTAGAGAGGAGCTGCGTAGGCAGTTTGATTGGCTACGGCAGGGAGATATGACTGTGTCTCAGTATGAGATGAGGTTTTCAAAGATAGCTCGTCATGCCGTCTGGATGGTTCCGTCGGATCGTGAGCGGATCAAGAGATTTGTTGATGGCCTTAACTACCATCTCCGTGTTCTTATGACTAGAGAGAGAGTATTGGGTGCTTCATTTGAGGAGGTGGTCGATATAGCTCGAGAGATTGAGGCGGTTCGCCGCCAAGATCGAGAGGAGAGGGAGGCCAAGAGGCCTCAAGGTTCTGGTAGTTATAGTGGCGCTCCTTCGAGGGGCCAGTTCCAGTAGGGTAGGGGTCATTCTTTCAGGCTCGCTCAGTTGGCCCGTCCCGAGTATCGTGGGGCATCTTCAGGTCGTGGTTATCATGGTTCTCAATAGAGTCAGCCTTCACTCAGCGCTCTTCCAGCACAGACTTCATCTCAAGCCCCGTCTGTTCAGGGTTCTTCTAGGCCGAGTGCGTCAGCTAGTCACTCCGGTACGAGGGGTTCCCTTCAGTCCCATTCTCCAGCACTCGGGAGTTGTTATAAGTGTGGGGAGTTTGGGCATATGTGGAGGCAGTGTCCTCGTCGTGCTGCTAGCTCATCTCAGTAGAGGAGTCAGCCCTCGTCTTCTGGTCTAGTTTCTTCAGTACCCGCCCCGCTAGCTAGGGGTGAGGGTCGGGAAGCCAGGGGTTGCCCCAGAGGTGCAGGTCAATCAGGCGGTGGTCAGGCTCGCTTTTATGATCTTCAGGGCAGGACAGATGCTATCATTACAGGTATTATTTCAGTCTGCCATAAGGATGCCTCAGTATTATTTGATCTCGGTTCCACCTATTCTTATGTTTCCTCATATTTTGCTCATCATTTGGGTATGTCCCCAGGGTGTCTTACTTTACCTCTTCATGTATCTACCCCTGTGGGTGATACTATTATTGTAAACCATGTGTATCAGTCATGTTTGGTGACTATTGGGGGTTTGGAGACCCCAGTTGATCTATTGCTATTGAGCATGGTGGATTTTGATATTATTTTGGGCATGGACTGGTTATCTCCATGTCATGCTATTATAGATCGTCATGCTAAGACATTCACTTTGGCTATACCGGGTGTACCAAAGATCGAGTGGCGTGGTGTGACTGATTATGTTCCTAGTAGGGTGATTTCATTCTTAAAGGCCCAACGTATGGTTGGGAAGGGTTTCCTTTCATATTTGGCGTTTGTGAGGGATGTTGGAGCCGAGACTCCTAGCATTGATTCTATCCTAGTTGTGAGGGAGTTTCCCGATGTATTTCCTGCAGACCTGTCGGGCATGCCACCGAACAGGGATATTGATTTTGGTATTGACCTGGTGCCGGGCACTCAGCCCATTTCTATTCTGCCATATCGTATAGCATCAGCGGATTTGAAAGAATTGAAGGATCAGCTTCAGGAACTCCTAGATAAGGGGTTCATTCGGCCTAGTGTGTCACCCTGGGGGTGCACCGGTTTTGTTTGTGAAGAAGAAGGATGGCACCATGAGAATGTGCATTGACTACAGGCAATTGAACAAAGTAACAATGAAGAACAAGTATCCTCTGCCTCGCATTGATGATTTATTTGACCAACTTCAGGAAGGGAGGGTGTTCTCCAAGATTGATCTCCGTTTAGGCTATCACCAGCTGAAGATCAGGGATTCAGATATTATGAAGACTGCTTTCAGGACTAGATATGGGCACTATGAGTTTCTTGTCATATCTTTCGGGCTGACTAATGCCCCAGCAGCGTTCATGCATTTGGTGAACAGTGTATTTTGGCCTTATCTGGATTCGTTCGTCATTGTTTTTATTGATGATATTCTGGTGTACTTGCGTAACCAGGAGGAGCACGCACAGAATTTGCAAGTTGTATTGCAGAGATTGAGGGAGGAGAAGCTTTATGCAAAGTTCTCCAAGTGTGAGATTTGGCTCAGCTCAGTAGCTTTCTTGGGGCACGTGGTGTCCAACGAGGGTATTCAGGTTGACCCGAAGAAGATAGAGGCGGTTCAGAGTTGTCCTAGACCGACCTCAGCCATAGAGATTTGTAGTTTACTTGGTTTGGCAGGTTATTATCGCCGGTTTGTTCAGGGATTTTCCTCTATGCATCACCCTTGACCAAGTTCACTCTGAAGGGTGCTCCATTTGTATGGTCGGACGAGTGCGAGGAGAGCTTTCAGAAGCTCAAGACAACCTTGACCATGACTCCAGTATTGGTTTTGCCCTCAGCTTCATGTTCTTATACTGTATATTGTGATGCTTCGAGAGTTGGGATCGAATGTGTATTGATGCAGGAGGGCAAAATTATTGCTTATGCTTCTCGTCAATTAAAACCCCACGAGAAGAACTACCCTGTACATAATTTGGAGTTGGCCGCTATAGTTCATGCTCTGAAGATTTGGAGGCACTACTTGTATGGTGTATCTTATGAGGTATTCACCGATCATCGCAGTCTTCAGCATTTTTTCAAGCAAAAGGACCTTAATTTGAGGCAGCAAAGGTGGCTAGAGTTACTTAAGGATTATGATATTACTATTCTGTATTACCCGGGGAAGGCCAATGTAGTGGCCGATGCTTTGAGCCGAAAGGCAGTTAATACGGGGAGCTTGGCATACATTCTAGTTGGGGAGAGGCCCTTTGCAGTTGATGTTCAGGCCTTGGCCAATCGGTTGGTGAGACTAGATATTTTGGATCCCAGTCGGGTGTTGTCTTGTGTGGTTTCTCGGTCTTCCCTATATGATCGCATCAGAGAGCGCCAGTATGATGACCCGCATTTGCTTGTCCTTAAGGACAGGGTCCAGCATGATGATGCCAGAGACGTGACCATTGGTGAGGATGGTGTGTTAAGGATGCAGGGCCAGATTTGTATGCCCAATGTGGATGGGCTTTGGGAGTTGATATTGGAGGAGGCCCATAGCTCGCGGTATTCCATTCATCCGGGTGCCTCAAAGATGTATCAGGACTTGAGGCAGCACTATTGGTGGAGGAGAATGAAGAAAGACATTGTAGGATTTGTGGCTGGGTGTCTCAACTGTAAGCAGGTAAAATATGAGCATCAGAGACCGGGTGGCGTACTCCAGCGGATGATTATTCCTGAGTGTAAGTGGGAGAGAGTCACTATGGATTTTGTGAGTGGTCTTCCTCAGACTTTGAAGAAGTTTGATTCGATTTGGGTAATTGTGGATCAGCTGACCAAGTCCGTGCACTTCATTCCGGTATGTACTACCTATTCTTCGGAGTGGCCGGCAGGGATCCTTATCCGGGAGATTATTCAATTGCATGGTGTCCTAGTGTCCATTATCTCAGATAGAGGTACTCAGTTTACCTCTCAGTTCTGGAGGACATTTCAGCGAGAGTTGGGTACGCAGGTAGAGTTGAGCACAGCATTTCATCCTCAGACGGACGAGTAGTCCGAGCGTATTATTCAGATATTGGAGGACATGTTGCGTGCCTGTGTTATTGATTTTGGAGGTTCTTGGGATGAGTTTTTGCCACTTACGGAATTTGCCTACAACAACAGCTATCAATCGAGCATTCAGATGGCTCCGTATAAGGCGTTATATGGGAGGCAGTGTAGATCTCTAGTGGGTTGGTTGGAGCCCGGCGAGGCTAGGCTATTGGGGACAGAGTTGGTTCAGGATGCCTTAGAGACGGTGAAGCTGATTTAGGAGAGGCTTCGTACAGCATAGTCACATCAGAAGAGTTATGCGGACTGGAAGGTTCGAGATGTGTCTTATATGGTTGGTGAGAAGGTCTTGCTGAAGGTTTCGCCCATGAAGGGTGTTATGTGGTTTGGAAAGAAAGGGAAGCTGAGTCCGCGGTTTTTGGGCCTTTTGAGGTACTTAAATGGATTGGGAAGGTGGCTTATGAGCTTGCCTTGCCACCCAGCTTATCAGGCATGCATCCGGTATTTCATGTTTCTATGCTCCGGAAGTATGTTGGGGACCCGTCCCATGTATTGGACTTCAGCACGGTTTAGCTTGATGATGATTTGACCTATGATGTGGAGCCAGTGGATATTTTAGGTCGTCAGGTTCGAAAGTTGAGATCAAAGGATATAGCTTCGGTGAAGGTGCAATAAAGAGGTCGGACCGTGGAGGAGGCTACTTGGGAGACCGAGCGGGAGATGCGGAGCAGATATCTTCACCTGTTTGAGGCTCCAGGTATGTTTCTTGACCTGCTCGAGGACGAGCATTTGTTTTAGTTGGGGAGGATGTGACGACCCGACCCATCGTCACGTGAGTTATCGCCCCGTTTTCCCCATTTTCTGCTTCCTTATGTTTCATTATAAGAATCTTGGGTGAATGAGTCGATTTGGATTGGTTTAGAAGGAAATGAGACACTTAGTCTCTTTAAGGAAGGTTTGGTTTGGAAAAGTCAACCGAATGTTGACTTATGAGTTAGAGGACTCGGATGTGATTTCCGGTGTTTTGGTTAGCTTCGGGGGATGATTTGTGACTTAGGAGCATGATCGGAATTGATTTTGGAGGTCCAGTGTAGAATTAGGCTTGAATTGGCGAAGTTAGTATTTTGGTTTGAGATTTTGATCTGAGGGTCGGAATGGAATTCCGAGAGTTGATGTAGCTTCGTTAGGTGATTTGGGATGTGTGTGCAAAATTTCAGGTCATTCGGAGGTGTTTTGCTCGGGTTTTTGATCAAATGCATATTTCGGAAGTTTTTGAAGAACTTAGGCTTGAAGCAGATGTAATTTGATGGTTTTAGCGTTGTTTGAGGTGTTTTGATGATTGGAGCAAGTTTGAATGATGTATTGGGAGGTGTTGGTGCTTTTGGTTGAGGTCCCGCGTGCCTCGGGGTGATTTCGGATGGTCAATCGGACCAATTTCGGACCTTGGAAGTTGCAGGTTTTTCCAGCTATTTGTTGCAAAGATTTTGTTCAATGCGATCGCGGGGGTGAATTCGCGATCACATATAAGCAACTGGAGGGATAAGAGATTTGTTCAATGCGATCGCGTTCAAGGGGTTGCGATCGCAGAGGGTCATCAGTTAATGCATCGCGATCGCAGTAGTGTCTATGCGATCGCATAGAAGGAATCCGAGGTCAAGTCGCTTTGTTCTTCGCGATCGCGTCCAGGGGCCTGCGTTCCCATAGCTTAAGAGAAATGTGCATCGCAATCGCATGGGTTTTCATGCGATCGCATAGAGTAAAAATTCACCTGGGCAGAATAGATTTAAGTCATTTTGTTCCGCAAGCTAGGTTATTTTTCCACCATTTTTGAGCATCCTTGAGAGCTTTTGGATGGGAATTGAAGAGCGATTCGACTGGGATTGATTGGAGGTAAGTTCTATGACCTAAAAACGTGATTAAATTGTAGAACCAACCTAGAAATTCATGAATTTTATCCAAAAGGGGGAAATAACTAGGGCTTGAGTTTTGATATTTCGAATTGGGTTTTGATGGGTCATTTGAGCTCGGATTTGGGAGTTCTTGACATGTATAGACTCGTGGCGAGATAAGGAATCCATTGATGTTAAATTTTCTGGAATTCGAGAAGTGGGCTCGGGGCTCGAGTTTTGCAAATTTTGTGATTTTCGATGTTTTTTGATTCTTTTTGATTGGGTTATGTTCCCTTAGCCTATTGTGATGTATTCGTTGTGTTTTTTATCAGATTCGACACGCGAGGAGGCCGATTTGAGAGGCAAGGGCATAGCGAGCTAGGATTTTTGCCGGCTTGAGGTGAGTAATGATAGTAAATGATATCTTGAGGATTTGAAACCCCGGATTTGCCCAACATAGTGCTATGTTGAGGTGAAACACGCGCTTAATGGCGATCACGGGGTTGTTTACTACTGGGGATTGTGACTTGATCCGTCCCGTTTGATATTTTACCGTGTAATTGACTGAGATGTGTTATTACCATCATGATTTGGTCTTATTACCATATTTTGGGCTTAATGCCGACTACTTTAGTCCTTCATGGATTTGTTTTATCACTCTTTCCTCACTATTTGATATACTACTTGAACTCAGTCCTGTTGATTTTACTGTTTTACAAACTCAGCCACTTTAATTGAATTTTTGAGACTTAATTTCTATTCCACTGTTGTTTAGGGCTGAGCAATACTATTTTATTGATGCCCGAGGGGCTTATGATGTTTTCTGGACTGAGTGAGGCTTTCAGGCCTTGTGAGTGATGTGAGGAGGCTTTCAGGCCTTGTGAGTGATGTAAGGAGGCTTTCAGGCCTTGTGAGTGATGTGAGGAGGCTTTCAGGCCTCGAGTGTGATGTAAGAAGGCTTTCAGGCCTTTTGTTGATATAACACTTGGGCCGTAAGGGGGCCCTCCGGAGTCTGCACGCCCACAGTGAGTGCGGGTACCCTTATGATAGGAGAGTGATCCAGAGGGACTGATATTATGCGGAGTGACTGATATTGAGCCCGAGGGGCTGATACTGTTCTGAGCGATTGATATTGGGCCCGAGGGGCAGATTTCTACTCACTATCTACTTGTTGTTTTATCTGATTTACCTGTTTTTAAAAGGAGATTTCATTTGACTCTTTACTGTCTTACTGTTTTACTATTTTTTACTGCTTGATATAGAATTGCTTTGTGCAGTTATGTGTTTTCATGCCTTCGGTTATTATTTATTATTATTACTCACTGGGTCGGAGTACTCACATTACTCCCTGCACCATGTGTGCAGATACAGGCATAGTTGAGTCTGCACCTGAGCACTGATTCTTTCCAAACCAGGCAACGAGTTGGAGTGACGAGGTAGATGTTGACGTCCGCAGCCTCTTGTCTCCTATATTTTTATGTCACTTGAGTTCTTTCAGACTATTGTATCAGATATTTTACTTCGTAGAATAGCAAACTCAGTAGTAGCTCATGTGACACCCCGGTTTGGGCTGTGTCGGGATGGTTTCCCTCGTTATTATCGCTATTTCCGCATTATTTGCTATATTAAGCAGGTGTTAGAATTTTTAATGTTAATTAATTGTTTTAAAGGAGGTGTTTGCGTTGTTCTGGCTGGCCTTGTCTTCACGAGAGGCGCCATCACGGTCGAGTTTGTGAATTGGGCCGTGACAGCATTGAACTTTATTTATTGCCTTATTTCTCACATGTTTTCAAAACTATTAATACCCACCTTCTCTTCTTTCAAACACACGAACACAAGGCATAAAACACTTGAGTTCAGACACACACTCTACTAAAATCTCTCTCTTTTCTCTATTGCTACTTGTACTGCTGACTTACGTAGCTGGCTAAAAGCCAAGGCTAGGCTGTGGGAAGCTTGCTTATTTTTCTCTGCATTTGCATCTTTACTGCTATGTTCTAACTAATTTTCAGCATCAACAACAACATGTTTCTTTACTGTTTCTTTCATCCTTGTTTGTCTCCTGTTTATATTTAACCGAGTTCTATTATCAAACATGTTGTAATTTGCCCCTTTCTATGTTGAACTAATGCTCTGTCAATTACTTATCATGGCTTATGAATCCTAAATCCCCATCCCCAATGTGTTTGGTATCTGTGGTTGGTTTGGGGCATGATAGCATTGGACATTGCTATGCACGACCCAAACCTGATCCCCTTGGGATCATAAACTCTATGTCTTCTCTAGTTGTTGTATGTTCTGATTTGTTTATAGGCATTCCAGCACCTCCTATTGATGTGCATGCCCACAACTGATCCCTGCCTAAGTACATAGGCTCTTTGCAATGGATTCCCAACCCCTGACCCCCTTTTGTATAAAGTTATTAGTTCTGTGCTTTACTATCACTGTTTTCCTATCATCCCTTACCCCATCCTGTCTCCCCTCGTTTAAAAAAAACTATTCCTGCACTTCCACTATATTCTTAGACTTAAGTTCTGCCCCTCTTGTGTGAGCCTTGCCTTGGGACCCATGAGCTCCCTCTAAACTTGGACACACAAGGGCTGGCCCTTCCACACTGCACTCATCTCTATCTGGTTCCATGAACCTGGGTGTAAGCACTGCCCAGGGTCCTTTAAGACCCTTAGGGAACCCTAACACACCCAGGTCTGAGAAAGGCTTTGAAATATGGCATCTTAAGGTAGTTTATTCCATAGCTCAGGGAGGAACCAAGAATCAGGCTTCCTCTGGTTGTAACTTTTTTTTTATATTTTGATGTAATTCTATAGTTCTGGTTTGTAATAAGTTGTAATAAATACTCGAGGTTGGCTAGTGGAAAAGGGATGGGTAATTATGCATGCTCAAGGGTAGAAAACATGCCTATAGAACTGCTTTCAATTCTGCATGTTCAATCTGCATTTAGAAACCATGTCTATAGGACTTACTTTAAATCTTGCATGTTCAACTTCACAACTAGATAACCTGCCTATAGGAATTATCTAAAATTCTGCACGTTTCTCACCATTTAGATATCATGTTCTTAAGATCCAATTGGTTATAATCTGGTATCATGTTCATAATGAAAATATCAGTATTATCTTAGATATCATGCCTATAGGAATTCCTAAGTAAAATTCCGCCTGTTTCCATTCCATAATATTAGATATCATGCCTATAGGGGTTTAAAATTAGCAATATTAGATATCATGTCTATAGGGATTAAATCAACAACTAGATATCATGTCTATAGGAATAAAATCAGCAGTAGTGGATCCCATCGTCTGTGGGATCTTAAACTAGTCTAATTTAAAATCAGTCTACTCTGAACCAGATTTCTTAAGTAATTTAATCTCTTCTTATTAACGCAATTTAGTGAGCATGCTTATAGGATATCAAATCATTCGTTTTAAGTTGTTACTGCTTTGCCACATTCAGAATCAGCAATAGATACCATGTTCCTAAGATCTCACCCTAACACTTAGGCAAGCCTTAGATAATAATAATAAACTGAACTCGCCTCTGTTAATTGTTAATTGCTACAACCAGCAGGCAGGCCTGATTCATGCTTCCTAACTGAGTCATTTAATAGACCAGGTTTACTTCAACAACAATAATCTCCTTTCCTTAAGTACCTTTTAGAGTGAGACTTGCTTGTTGTTTGAGTCATGCTATTTGATTGCTTTGTTTGAGGAGGTATATATGAGTCTTCATTGTTTATATGCTTCCCCTGTTATTGTGTTACCTTATATGTTTTTGTATGTCGCCTTAGATTTATCACCTTTGAAACTCCAAGTCAGCCTAATATCCCTCCCTTTTAGGAATAGCAGTCCTAAGTGCCTCAGGGACTGATAGGAATGGGGCGGGTAATAACATGCAATAGTGGTCGAGACCAATCCGCACTTTAGTACCTTAACAGGGTGGGAAGGGTAGATATGGATATGATAACTGGTGCGCTAATACCACGTGTAGCCCCTCTTTTGAGGAGTGATTACCAGGTATTGCATTGATGTGATCCGTATTATAAATAAACCTAGGACCCCCTCTTCCCTTTTTCTTTTCTTTTAAAGCATTATAACTTTTTTTCAAAAATCAGCCTTTTAATAATTGCTCTTTCAAACTTTGTTTACTTTCAAACCATTGTGTATTAAAATCCCCTCTTATTTGACCCTTATCTGTTTATTATCTGGCCGGGAACCACACTAATGGATCTTGAGGGGTGCCTAACACCTTCCTCTTAGGATAATTTCAAGCCCTTACCCTATTTCCGGTTATCAAGCAAACTTAGAAATAAACCTTGTAGGTTTCCTAATGCACCATAAATCATTAGGTGGCGACTCTTCAAATGCAAAACCCAGTTCCCAAAAGGAACGAGTTGTCTTATACCCAAAATATCATTAACCCGATTCTCCTGACGCAAGGAGGGAAAAAAGGGGCATGACACACAACATGACTGAAATTTCTTAATCCAACCTTGCCTATAAGTCTTAGAATCCAATTCCCATATCTGAAATTTTCTATAAGATCAGAATCTCGCATCTACACACTGTATAAGTCTGAACAAGCTATGTGCAATCACTTATTTCACTAATTGTATATTGCCAGTTTTAATGCACGGAGGTTTGGACTATATTTTTTCTTAATATATATCACTTAACTGAAATGATACTTAATATATTGAAGAAAGAGTGGATATTTTTAGCCGAGAGCTCTAAACCTAACACAAATTCTAGTTTCCAAAGACCAACCAAACTTTTTTGTTAGTATACGGTTAAGACCGGGTCTATCAGATTTTACCGTTTGATCGGGACCAGGGAATTGTATCGAAGGTCGACCTCGTGGTGGATCAGATCAAAGCACAAGGACAAAGTACCGAGTTCGAGAATCGAGGTTCCTGTCGAGATCAAGGCCTGCAGCGATCGAGACTAAATAGATAGATTTCGAACAAAGCGCAATAATAGAAAGACGAGATATCCGTGACTGGTCGAAGATCATGGCAAAAATCTCGGAATAGATTAAATCAAAGGCGGTTGTTTAGGCTAATCATGTGATTTACTTCCGTAATTAAAATTATACCATAAATAGAATTCCTCTACTATATAAAGAGGGTTCTAATCATTTTGTAAGCAACGTACATTTATGCATATCAAAGCACTACAATACTTTCTGTTCAACTTATATTCTTGTTCATCAGCTTGTTATATTTTTAACTATTCTTGAACTAATCCGTTCGAGGGTATTCGAGCTCGAGGGCTGAACTTCGTTCAAACACTGATTTGCTTTATATTGTTGTTAATTTCTATTATTAATCTTACATCTATCAATTGATATTAGGTGAAATAACATGTTCTTAAAACCACATTATAAGTTTAATTGTTATCCAATTTAAGGGTAAATAGTTCGGCGCCAACCATGGGGCTAAGGATAATAGTGATTGTCTGGTATTAATTCCCATAACACACACTACTTTACATTTGTTCTCGTAAGTGTCTTTGATTTCAGGAATCAACATGTCAAACTCTCAAGTAGCGCCCACTCACATAGACAACAGCCTTGGTCTTCATGGCGAGAACGAAAACATAGTCACCCTGGGAAACGAAATACATCCAGACAACCCTGATAGACCACCGACCATAAACCCAGTCGATGTCAGCTCTCATATTGCCATTAATGGGAATTTGGGCATTGGCCCTGAAAATAGCATCCGTAGAGATGCTTGAGCCGCCGATCAATGCACAGAGCGGTGAAGAAGGCAAAATTAGTGTTCGAATGATATTCGAAATGTTGCAGACTCAACAAGCTGGGATAGTGCAACTCCAAAATCATAATCGAGAACCAAGCAAATTTGAGCTTGAAACATCACAGGAGGTTGTTCGTAGACTCCAACCTGCACCAGAGAAATTGAACGCTAATGAATCGGGGACTGACCCCGCCATTATGAAGATGCTCGAGGAACTCACTACACGGATCAAATCTGGTGAGAAGAAAATTGAGGCTAATGATAAAAAGGTAGAAACGTACAACTCACGGGTTTACCAAATACCCGGGGCACCGATTTTAAAGGGTTTAGATTCGAAGAAGTTCATGAAGAAGCATTTCCCTCTAAGTGCGGCTCCGAAGCTCATCCCAAATAAATTCCACATGCTAGAAATTCCCAAATACAATGGGACCACCGACCCTAATGAGTACATTACTTCTTATACATGCGCCATAAAGGGGAATGACTTAGAAGACAATTAGATCGAATCTGTTCTATTGAAAAAGTTTGGAGAGACTTTGTCGAAGGAAGCGATGAAATGGTAGCATAACTTGCCACCCAACTTCATCGATTCCTTCGCCATGCTTGCAGATTCGTTTGCAAAGGCACACACCAGAGCAATAAAGGATGCGACAAGGAAGTTGAACCTCTTCAAAGTGAGACAAAAGGACAATAAAATATTAAGGGAATTCGTATCTTGGTTCTAGATGGAACGCAAGGACCTACCCTCGGTCACAGATGATTGGGCTGTTCAAGTCTTCACTCAAGGTTTGAACGAGCGAAGTGCAATAGCATTACGACAACTAAAGCAGAATTTAATTGAATACCCAGCTGTGACCTGGGCCGATGTACATAATCGATATCAATCGAAGATCAGTGTCTAGGATGATCAATTGGGAACCCCTTCTGGTTCCATTTACTCAAATACTCTCGTCAACAAAACTCAAAGGGACATTGATAGAGAACCCCGATCGAAAGATATCGTTACCAACCATACAATGCAGATCATAGAAACAATGGCCCAGTACGTAATCCCATTCGAAATGATCGAAGGAATAATCGAGGACAGAGCTCTCAAGGGCTCATGAGTAAAAGTGGCTTCGATAAACATGTTGAACCCACAGAAGCACCATGATTGTTAGAATACAACTTCAATAGCGATGCATCAGGTATTATGTCAACCATTGGACGGATCAAGGATACTAGATGGCCCAGACCCTTATAGACTGATCCAGCTCAAAGGAACCCTAATAAAATATGCAAATAACATGGTACCCATGGACATAAAATTGAAGAGTGAAGATAGTTGAGGAGGAGGTAGCTCGTTTATTAAACGAGTGTCATCTTTGGGAATTCTTAAGCGATCGAGCTAAGAATCATTTCAAAAACAGGGATTCGAACAGGCAAAACAAGCAAGAAGAGCCACAAATATGTGATTCATATGATCATTGGAGGGGTCGATATTCCTCAAGTACCGGTATTCAAAATGCACCAAGGTGACTATCACAAGATAAAAGTGAACCCGAGATTATTTACCAGAAGAAACATTGTCTTACAATGACGAGGATGCATAAAGGATTGAACAACCTCACAATGATGCACTGTTAATATATATATCTTTATGAATAAAATTCAAGTTAAACGTATGTTAATTGATCCAGGAAGCTCGGCAAAATATTATTCGATCAAGGGTCGTAAAGCAACTTGGCCTCCAAGATCAAATTGTGCCCTCAACTCGGGTACTTAATTGCTTCAACATGGCAAGTGAATCTACCAAAGGGGAAATTATTTTGCCAGTAAATGTGACCGGAACCATCTAGGAAACAAAGTTTCATGTGATCGAATGCCATATGAGGTACAACGCATTGCTCGAGAGGCCTTGGATCCATAACATGAGGGCAGTACCCTCGACGCTTCACAAGTCCTAAAGTTCCCAACATCAAAAGGAATCAAAACAGTGTACGGTGAACAACCCTCCTCCAAAGAAATGTTTGCAATTGATGATGTAGTACCAGTGTCGGCACTTTAATCAATAAAAGAGTTGGAGTCGAAGGGAAAGCGAGAGGTCAAATAGCAACCACAGTCATTGGTCTCGGCCCGATCGGAGGAGCAGGAAACTTTCGAGGATGATGATTACATGATACGCCAAACATTCATAACCCCCGATGATTCTGATGTAACAATTCAACGGTCGAGGAGCTGGAACAAATCGTACCGATCGAGCATCTGCTCGATCGAAAGGTATACCTGGGCACAGGTTTAACTCCCGAGCTCAGGAAAAAAATGCGTTCAATTTCTTTTATATAAAATGGATTGTTTTGCTTGGTCCTACCTAGATATGACAGGGATCCTACCGAGATCATATACACCGACTGAGCTTGGACCCGAAGCTCCGCCCGATAAAACAAAAGAGAAGTCCTCAGTCCGAGATAAAACATACATTTATCAAGGATGAGGTAACACAACTTCCAATATAGGATTCATTCGGGAGGTAAAATATCTCGAATGGTTAGCAAACGTAGTTGTAGTCCCTAAAGAAGGAAACAAACTTAGAATGTGCTTAGACTATAAGTATTTAAACAAGGCATGCCCTAAAGATTCCTTTCTTTTGTCGAATATCGATCGCATGATCGATGCCACGGCCGCCATGAGATCCTTAGTTTTCTCGATGCCTACTCCGGGTAAAATCAAATACAAATGAACTCAGAGGATTAGGAAAAGACCTCGTTTATCACTAAATACGACACCTATTACTATAATGTAATGTCGTTCGACTAAAAAATGTTGGTGCTACTTATCAATGCCTAGTTAATCGAATGTTCGGAGAACAAATAGGTAAATAAATGGAGGTTTATATTGATGATATGCTAGTTAAGTCCCTGTGAGCAGAGGACCATTTAAAATATTTGCAAGAGACCTTCGACATACTGAAAAAGTATAACACGAAGCTTAACCCGGAGAAATGTGCATTCGGGTCGGATTGGCCAAGTTCCTCAGCTTTATGGTATCAAATCGGGGAATCAAAATCAACCCCGATAAAATCAAGGCAATCAAAGATATCACAGTTATTGATAATGTCAAGGCTGTAAAAAGGTTAACAGGATGCATAGCCACCCTGGGTCGATATATTTTGAGGTCCTCAGATAAGAGTCACCGATTCTTCTCACTACTTAAGAAAAAGAGCAATTTTGCATGGACCCCGGAACATCAGCAGGCTTTGGAGGAACTCAAACTCTACCTACCGAGTCCGCCATTGCTTCACACCCCAAAAGCGGACGAGCAACTTTACTTATACTTAGGGGTTTCAGAGATAGCGGTAAGTGGGGTCTTAGTTCAAGAAGAGCAAGGTACGCAATTTTCTGTTTATTATGTTAGTCGGATTCTACGTGAAGCCAAGACCCGGTACCCACATTTAAAAAATTAGCGCTTATTTAATAAGAGCCTCTAGAAAATTAAAGCCATATTTTCAATGTCACCCAATTTATGTTGTACCCACTTACCCCCTTCACAACATTTTGCACAAGCCCGAGCTCTAGGGCCGATTGGCCAAATGGGCCGTCGAGATCAGCGGGTACGATATCGAGTATCAACCCCGAACAGACATCAAGTCTCAAATCTTGGCAGACTTGTGGTCAAGCAAGCCCTCGTACCCGAGGTCGAAAAGGAACTATTATTAAAATCGGGTACATCAATGGGGTTGTGGACCCTCTTTACAGACGACATTTCGAATGTTAAAGGGTCCGGGCTAATCATCATCTTGAAGTCGCCCACAGGTAATACAATTAGATAGTCTATCAAAACTTCAAAATTAACTAACATCGAGGTTGAGTATGAGGGCATAATGAGGTTGGAAAAAGACACTAAAGAATTTATTCTAAAGTGCATCAAATTTCGAAGGTATGTGCCGATGATCCACCAGCCCGGGAAGCAACTCCACTCAGTCCTGTCCCTATGGCCGTTCATGAAATAGGGGATGGATATCGTCGGCCCCACGTAAAGCTAAATTCATTTTGTGTATGATTGACTATTTATCTAAATGGGTAGAAGCACATGCCTTTGAAAAAGTCAAAGAAAAAGAAGTCATAGACTTCATCTGGGACAACATTATATGCAAATTTGGAGTGCCTGCCGAGATCATATGCGACAATGGAAAGCAATTCGGGAGCAACAAAGTGACAAAGTTTTTCGAAGAGCACAAAATAAAAAGGATCCTATCAACGTTGTATCATCCCAGTAGGAATGGGCAGGCCGAATGAATAAAAAAGACCGTCATCTAAAGTCTGAAGAAAATACTGAACGAAGCTAAAGGAAAATGGAGAGAAATATTGCCCGAGATCCTTTGGGCGTATCGAACAATGTCAAAATCTGGTACGGGGGCAACACCATTCTCTTTAGTCTACGGTGCCGAAGCTCTGATCTCGGTCTAAGTCGGGGAACCTAGCTTCAGGTTTCTGTATGCAACAAAAGAGTCAAATTACGAGGCTATGGATATGAGCCTCGAATTGCTACATGAAAGACGGGAAGCTGCCCTCGTTCGAATGGCCGTACAGAAATAGCCGATCGATAGGTATTACAATCGAAGAACCAATTTTCGGCACTTTAAAACCGAGGCCTTATTTCTGAGAAAGGTCACCGTCAATACTCGAGACCCAAATAAAGGAAAACTTGGCCCGAACTGGGAGGGACCGTATCAGGTCCTCGATATCGTTGGAAAAGGATCCTATAAACTTGGCACAATGGACGGCGAGCAATTACCAAATAATTGGAACATATCACTCCTTAAGCGATATTATTGCTAACGTACGACCTTCTCCATTTTCATTTACATTTTATACTAACCCATTGCAAGTGTTCAACCGAAGATATCGTAGGAACCTTCATCACAAAGTCCATAGGTCTGAAAGCATGCGTTGCACTCTTTTTCCCTTAGATCGATTTTTATCCCAAATGGGTTCTTCTAGTGAGGTTTTTAATGAGGCAACCATTGTTCGTGCTAACTTAGAGCAACTCAACAGTATCCGAGGCTTCTTTGCAATCAACATCAAATACTGCAGGGCATCACTCTCAGATGTTAACTTTGTTACAAAGAAGGTTGTCATGACCCAAACCCCACACTGGTCGTGATGGCGCCTCTCGTGAAGACAAGGCCAGCCAACTAACCCAGCTTGACTCTTTCAAAGTAGTTAAACACAAATGAACGGCCCGATACGACTTAATGATATTAATTAACAGATTCACAACCCAACACAGCCCTGATCGAGGTGTCACAAGTCACGAGCATCTATAAGAATGAAATTTCCACTTTACAGTCTAGAAATATACTGAACAGGAATAATGAATAACATAGAAAGACAGTGGTGCTGCGAACGCTGGGAGTCACCTCACTAAAACCTCTACAACTCTGCCTCCACGCAGCCAATACCCGCTACCGGGTGAATAAATACCTGCAACTGCATGTGAGGTATAGGGAGTAAAGTGAGTACTCCAACTCAGTGAGTAATAAAGGTAAATAATAACTGAGCAGCAAGAAATCACGTAAAAAAACCAACATGCTAAGCCGGGTACAATTTTCTGAGAAAAACAGTGAAATCTGTGATATCTTTAGAAATACCTTGACTCGGTTCAAATCTCTTTTGAAAATGATCTTTACAATAATTACGAAAATAATTTTAAAATAGTTAGTGCTAATAAGCATGGAAAAATCCGCCCCTCGGGCACAAATACCACAGTTTAACAGGTAAAGAGGCAAATAAGTACGCAAGATGAGCACATAAAAGTTCGCCCCTCGGGCAAATATCTCAAATTGAACCAGCCCCTCGGGCTCACTCTCAACAATAATCTCAGCCCCTCGGGCTCTCTCTCTTAGATCACTCTCAGAACAGTATCACATAGTAGCCGATGCAGCGTGCAACCCAATCCACATATCGCTGCGGCTTGCAGCCCGATCCATATGGGTACCCGCGCTCACTGTAGGGGTGCAGACTCCGCAGGGGCTCCTACAGCCCAAGCGCTATATCACTACAGCGTGCAGTCCGATCCAATATATATACACTGCTGCGGCGTAAAGCCCGATCCATATAATAGATTGCTGTGGCGTGCAGCCCGATCCATATAATATATTGCTGCGGCGTGCAGCCCGAACCATATATAATCCTCACATCCAGGCCCTCGGCCACACTCAGTCAGAATATCATCAAAAGCCCCCTCAAGCATTAGTAAAATAGTAATCCTCAGCCCAGATTATCATTAAAAATATCATGTAAGACTCAAATCTGAGTAAAAGTGGCTGAGTTGAAAAATAGCGGAGAAACAATATGACTGAGTTCAAGTAATAAGTCAAAATAATGAGGAAATAGTGAAAATAATCCCCGAAGGATTCAAATAGTTGGCACGAAGCCCAAATATGGAAATCGGCCCAAACAGCAGTGATAACAAATAAATTCCAGTCAAATACGCAGTAGATTCATCAATCGGGACGGACCAAGTCACAATCCCTAGCGATGCTCTACCCCACGCCCACTATCCGGCGTGGAAGTCACCTCAATATAGCACTACGATGTGCAATCCGGGATTTCAAACCCTCAGGATATCATTTACAATCATTACTCACCTCGAACCGGCTATTTCTTTAATTCGCGACGCCTTTGCCCCTCGAATTGGCGTCCACGTGCGTCGAATCTCAAGATTTCTCATGATTTCTTGTTCAAAATCGCCCCAAGTGGTGTTCCTTTACCCAAAAACGCTAAAATGGGCTAAAATAGCTGAACAACATTAAAAAGACCCATTCTTGTTGCTAAAAGACTAATCCCGTCACTAAAAGTGCCCAAATCGGGTCGCTAAAGGTGCGCACCAGATGTTGTTGCACCAGCAATGTTTATTTTTACTAAAAAGACCCTAACTCCACCATACGAACTCGGAATTCGATAATTCTTATTCCTATGAGTCACAAATAATAATACGAACATAGTCCTTCAATTGAAACTCAATTTGGAGCTCATTTTCTCAGTGCGATACTCATTTCACTCGTTAAATAATTAACTCACATTTCGCGTAAAAAACCCAATCGCGACTTGATGAAATTAAACCAAACTTTCCAGATCACTCCTATAATTCATTATCAAAATCCCGGAAGTCTCGAAATCAAATTTCTATATGTACAACTAAAAATGGACCTTTTGATCATTACATGCTTATGCTCAAAACGCCAAAATCTTCCAAAAACTCTTCCAAAACTTATCCGAGCCTCATGGGATCCCAACAAAGTATACTAACAAGTCCCATAATATGACACAAACTTAGTTGTTCCTTCAAATCACCAAAAACAACGCAAAAATACTAAATTCACCTCGGATTCAAGCCTATGAACTTTGAAACTTCTAACTTTCACATCCAATGCCGAAATACGTCAAAACTAGTCCGAATGACCTCAAATTTTGCAGACAAGTCCAAAATGACATAACAAAGCTACAGCAACTCTCGGAATTCCATTCCGACCCTCGGATCAAAATCTCACCTATCAACCGAAATTCGTCAAAATACTAACTTTGTCAATTCAAGCTTAATTCTACACCGGTCATTACAAAAATATTTCGGACACACTCTTAAGTCCCAAATCACCTAACGAAGCTATCCGAACCATAAAATTCGTATTTCGAGACCTCTAACACATAAGTCTATATCCGATTGACTTTTCTAACTTAAGCTTCCTAAAAGAGACTAAGTGTCTCAAACCTTACCAAAATCATTCCGGAATAACTTCAAATCTTGCACACAAGTCACATTTGACATTACGGACTTGCACCAACTTTCGGAATCGCATTCCAACCCCGATATCAAAATTTCCACTTCCGGTCGAATTTTCTCAAAAACCTTCAAATTTTTATATTTAGCCAAATGACTTCAAAATGACCTCCGGACATCTGAATTCACTTCCGATCGCGCTCCCAACCCCAGAATCACCATGCAGAGCTATTCCCAGACTCGGAATCCCAAACGGACATCTATAACTCTGAAATGCCTTCCAAACCAAATTTATGAAATTCTTCTAAAATACTAACTTCCACAATATACGCCGAAATACTCACGGGTTATCCAAAACTAAATCTGGATATACGCCCAAGTCCGAAATCATCCTACGAACCTGCTGGAACTTTCAGATCCCGATTCCGTGGTCGTTTACTCAAAATTCCAATCTTAGCCATTTTCTTCAACTTAAGGCTACCGAAATGAAAATTTTCTTTCCAATTTGACTCTGAATTTCCCGAAATTCAACTCTGACCATACGCACAAGTCAATATACCTGAAATGAAGTTGTTCATGACTTCCAACTGCTGAACGACGCGCTAGAGCTCAAAACGACCGATCGGGTCGTTATATTCTCCCCCACTTAAATAGATATTCGTCCTCGAACGTTCCAAGAACTGCTCTTAAGTTATATGAAATCACTATTTAACACCTCGTGCACCTGCCCGTGCTACCAAAACTCATATGGACACATTAGTTTGATCAAATCTGAAGATATCCTCTTTTACCCATACAATAAGCTCAGAACCCAATTCCAACACCTGAAATTCTCTGCCAGACCTGTTCCCTGTATATAAACAATGTATCAACTACCACATGAGGTACCAAAACACGACTGCGTACCTTTGTTGAATTAGCACCATGCATCGCATAATTCACCATCTAACCACAATGACACTCCATGAACCTTAATAGCCAAAATTCCACGACTCTGATGCTCCCAATGCATATAATGATATACATATACATTCTGTTATAATGCTGACAATACAACCACAATGGAGGAGATGTGCAGAAATTTCTAACCAATTGCAGAGTTAACCCAACATTAATTCTCTCTTTTTTAACTAAAATCATCACCTCATTACTACCCAAATACTGGTAACTGCCCTATAATATACCTCACATAATCCCACTGCAATGGTCCCTGATACCAATAGTCTCGCCTCACCTAGTACGAGCTGCTCAGACAACCAATCACCATAGACAATGACCAACGGTCTCACATGATGCAAAAATGCACCAATAGGCCATAACGCAAACAAGATACATAAGGAAATGACTCAGGAATGGACTGCTCAACTCACACAACTAATATGGACTTTCCCCCAGAGAATAGGAATTTATCAAGCCGTTTCACAGCACACATGGCACAATCATAATATTACATGAATTGACAAACACGGAACAACATATGATACTCCGACACCCCTCATTGAGGAGCGCTATACTGAAATGAACACATCTGACTCACATGAAGCCCATAATCCTATTTAAATCCATTCACCCACTTCAAGTCGATTATGCTCGCACTAAACTAGCCTGATAGCCTTTCCTGGACCCGTAATAAGTCATTTTTTCTCATAACACGTAAGAACTACCACCATAGCCTAGACAACACCCCCACAATCCACAACCAAATGAACCGAACGACTTCATATAGATCTTAGATATTCTTCCAACATTTCAACCTTCTTAAGTCCCCAAAATTTGACTAACTCCCAGATTTTTCAAATATTTCGGCAGAGTCTCCCTTGTAATTGGGCTTATCCACTTGTCAGAGTAACACTAAAACAACTCCTAAAAACATGTCCACAAGTATATCAATAACACTAATCTCCGCATTACAAGCCCGACATTATCACAATGATATCTTGACATGAAA
>MU790233.1:50773-76527 GCA_026770625.1 Nicotiana glauca
GGCCCAATATCCACTCATAGAGATCACGTCTCGCCCCTCGATCGGGGATTTACAAGCCATCAAGGCACATCTAAATACTGAGCGCTCGTAGGCGTATACGTTCACGTGGAAGGAATTGTAAGAGTTACTTTTCAAGCTGAATCAAGGACGCAGGATAAGAATTTCAAGAATATGAAGTTTTTCCTAAAGGTTCTGCAGCCTCTCGAGGATAAATACAGACGTCTCCGTACTGATCCGCGAGACTATACTAAACCTTCTTATGACTTGCGAGACCTAGTAACCTAGGCTCTGATACCAACTTGTCATGACCCAAACCCCACACTGGTCATGATGGCGCCTCTCGTGAAGACAAGGCCAGCCAACTAACCCAACTTGACTCTTTCAAAGTAGTTAAACACAAATGAACGGCCCGATACGACTTAATGATATTAATTAACAGATTCACAACCCAACACAACCCTGATCGAGGTGTCACAAGTCACGAGCATATATAGAATGAAATTTCCACTTTACACTCTAGAAATACACTGAACAAGAATAATGAATAACATAGAAGTATGGTGCTGCGAACGCTGGCAGTCACCTCGCTAAAACCTCTACAACTCTGCCTCCACGCAGCCAATACCTGCTACCGGGTGAATAAATACCTGCAGCCCGATCCATATAATATATTGCTATAGCGTGCAACCCGATCCATATAATATATTATTGCGGCGTGCAGCCCGATCCATATATAATCCTCATATCCAGGCCCTCGGCCACACTCAGTCAGAATATCATCACAAGCCCCTCGGGCATTAGTAAAATAGTAGTCCTCAACCCAGATTATCATTAAAAATATCATGTAAGACTCAAATCTGAGTAAAAGTGATTGAGTTGAAAAATAGTGGAGAAACAATATGACTGAGTTCAAGTAATAAGTCAAAACAGTGAGGAAACAGTGAAAATAATCCCCGAAGGATTCAAATAGTTGGAACGAAGCCCAAATGTGGCAATCAGCCCAAACAGCAGTGATAACAAATAAATTCCAGTCAAATACGCAGTAGATTCATCAATCGGGACGGACCAAGTCACAATCCCTAGCGATGCTCTACCCCACGCCCACTATCCGGCGTGCAAGTCACCTTAATATAGCACTACGATGTGCAATCCGGGATTTCAAACCCTCAGGATATCATTTACAATCATTACTCACCTCGAACCGGCTATTACTTTAATTCGCGACGCCTTTGCCCCTCGAATTGGCCTCCACGTGCGTCGAATCTCAAGATTTCTCATAATTTCTTGCTCAAAAATCGCCCCACGCCGTGTTCCTTCACCCAAAAATGCTAAAATGGGCTAAAATAGCTGAACAGCATTAAAAACCCCATTCTGGTCGCTAAAAGCCCAATCCCGTCGCTAAAAGTGCCCAAATCGGGTCGCTAAAGGTGCGCACCAGATGCTGTTGCACCAGCAATGTTTATTTTCACTAAAAAGGCCCTAAGTCCACCATACGAACTCGGAATTCGATAATTCTTGTTCCTATGAGTCACAAATAATAATACGAACATAGCCCTTCAATCGAAACTCAATTCGGATCTCATTTGCTCAGTGCGATACTCATTTTACTCGTTAAACAATTAACTCACATTTCGCATCAAAAACCCAATTGCGACTTGATGAAATTAAACCAAACTTTCCAGATCACTCCTATAATTCATTATCAAAATCCCGTAAGTCTCGAAATCAAATTTCGATATGTACAACTAAAAATGGACCTTTGGATCATTACATGCTTATGCTCAAAACGCCAAAATCTTCAAAAACTCTTCCAAAACTTATCCGAGCCTCACGGGATCCCAACAAAGTATACTAACAAGTCCCATAATATGACACAAACTTAGTTGTTCCTTCGAATCACCAAAAACAATGCAAAAGTACTAAATTCACCTCGGATTCAAGCCTATGAACTTTGAAACTTCTAACTTCCACATCCGATGCCGAAACACGTCAAAACTAGTCCGAATGACCTCAAATTTTGCAGACAAGTCTAAAATGACATAACGAAGCTACAACAACTCTCGGAATTCCATTACGACCCTCGGATCAAAATCTCACCTATCAATCGAAATTCGCCAAAATACTAACTTTGCCAATTCAAGCTTAATTCTACACCAGTCATCACAAAAATATTCTGGACACACTCCTAAGTCCCAAATCACCTAACGAAGCTATCTGAATAATAAAATTCACATTTCGATCCTTCTAACACATAAGTCAATATCAAGTTGACTTTTCCAACTTAAGATTCCTTAAAAGAGACTAAGTGTCTCAAACCTTACCAAAATCATTCCGGAATGACTTTAAATTTTGCACACAAGTCACATTCGACATTGCGGACTTGCACCAATTTTCGAAATTGCATTCCGACCCCGATATCAAAATTTCCACTTCCGGTCGAATTTTCTCAAAAATCTTCAAATTTCTATATTTAGCCAAATAATTTCAAAATGACCTCCGAAAATCTGAATTCACTTCCGATCGCGCTCCCAACTCCAGAATCACCATACGGAGCTATTCCTAGACTCGGAATCCCAAACGGACATCTATAACTCTGAAATGCCTTCCAACCCAAATTTATGAAATTCTTCTAAAATACTAACTTCCACAATATACGCCGAAATGCTCACGGATTATTCAAAACTAAATTCGGACATACGAACCTGCTGGAACTTTTAGATCCTGATTCCGAGGTCGTTTACTCAAAATTCCAATCTTCGCCATTTTCTTCAACTTAAGGCTGCCAAAATAAAAAATTTCTTTCCAATTTGACTCCGAATTTCCTGAAATTCAACTCTGACCATACGCACAAGTCAATATACCTGAAATAAAGTTGTTCATGACTTCCAACTGCTGAACGACGCGCTAGAGCTCAAAACGACCGGTCGGGTCGTTACAAAGGTACTTCGTGTCACCAGGGTCTCGATAGTTAAAACTTTGTAAGGGCCAAACAGTAAAATGAACCGTGCCCATTTAGATCACTCGAGCCCTAAAGGCAAACATTTACGCATGTATAATCTATTGAGAGAAGTATTTTTCCTTGCCAAATATTTCTTGCTTTAAAGAAATATTTACTTTACAATTTCATACTTTTGATCTATTGTGGAAACGGGCTTAAGGGCCGATCATAATTGAAGTTCAAACAACTTATCTCGTACTCGGGGACTATCATCCGAAAATCAATGAAATCGAACTACTAAAATCTCGAGATCATAAGACCTTAAAAAGGCAATCTTCATTTTTATAGGCCACAGCCACCTCACTTGGAGACTTACACTTCAAACACGTTCGAAGAGTAATCGGGAAACAAGCCCAAGAGGTAAATCCCAAGTTAAAAGCTACGGCCATACTAACACGGTTTAAAGATATCTAAATTCTATAATGAAACAGGCCTTCTGATATCTTCACAAAACAGGCTAAAAGGGCTATCATCGACAAAATTATAAAGGGTTTCGATAACATCAACCTTCGAAAATCCTAAGGGGTACCAAATTGTCCGAACTCTTGAGCAACCTTATTTCATGATAAGGCATAACAAATTTTTATATGATTAGCTTTTTTTTAGCTGAAAAGGGAAAAGAGCCATTCTTTTAAGGCCATATCGGCCTAATTCAAAAGGCCTAAGGGCCATATTATTTTTGAGTTCGAGAAGTCATCCTTACTCAACTAAAACCTAAGGGTCATCCTACTTCAAGTTCAAGCAAGTACGCACTCGATTATAGAACTTACTTTAGTCCGAATCCGATCAAATCGCCTTAGCATTGTACTCATGAACAAAATTTTCACAAGGCATGAACGAAATAGAATTTCCATAAAGCAGAAATTAGAATAAAGAAAAGTCAAAAAGCAAAGAGATAATATTTACAAGGACTAATCAGGGTCCCACACAAAAATTCAACAAAGAAAAAAAACCTAAATGCCTCATTTTTTGCAGGAGCTGCATCTTCGTGATCGGGATCTTCTCCACTCTCGAATCTATTCACACTCCCGAAATTATCATCATCGGAAGAGACCAGTGCTCTGGCTTCGAGTTCAAGTTCTTTTGCATTTTTGATATATGTAGAAAGATCGAAGCCTCAAGTGTGGATTTCCTCAAGAGTTTCCTTTCGGGACTGGAACTTGGCAAGCTTGGCGACCCAATATGCTCGAGTCTTAGCGTATCATCAACTTCCTTTGCTCGAGCTTGAGCAACTTCTGCATCAGATCAGTAGACGGCTATGATCGCCTCCGCATCAGCCTTTACTTTTTCTACCTCAGATTTAATCTTTGCAATTTCGGCGGCCAACCGTGCCTCGAGCTCCTCTATTTTCTTTGCTGGGGTTGAGCTTTCCTCTTTTATGTCTTGAAGCTGACTTTTGGCCGATAACAGTTTAGCGTGAGCAACATATTTTTCCGAGGCAAGGTGGTCCATGTTTTGTTTCCATGTCAAGGTCTCCGCCCTTATCATTTTGACCTCCTCACAGATTGTCTGGACTTTCGAGCAACCTTATTTCATGCTAAAGCATAACAAATTTTTATATGATTAACTTTTTTGTTTTACCAGAAAAGGGAAAAGAGCCATTCTTTTGAGGCCATATCGGCCTAATTCAAAAGGCCTAAGGGCCATATTATTTTTGAGTTCGAGAAGTCATCCTCGCTCAACTAAAACCTAAGGGTCATCCTACTTTGAGTTCGAGCAAGTACTCACTCGATTATAAATATTACATTAGTCTGAATTCGATCAAATCGCCTTAGCATCGTACTCACGAACAAAATTTTCACAAGGCATGAACGAAACACAATTTCCACAAAGCAGAAATTGGAATAAAGACAAGTCAGAAAGCAAAATATCATTTATATATATAATATTATTTATAAGGACCAATCAGGGTCCCACACAAAAATTCAAAAAAGAAAAAAAACTAAATACCTAATTTTCCCTGGGAGTTGCATCTTCTTCATCGGGATCATCTCCGCTCTCGGACCCACTCACGCTCCCGGAATCATCATCATCGGAAGAGACCAGTGCTCTGGATTAGACTTCAAATTCTTTTGCATTTTTGACCTTTGTAGAAAGATCGAAGCCTTGAGCGTGGATTTTCTCGAGAGTTTCCCTTTGGGGCTAGCACTTGGCAAGCTCAGTGACCTAGTATGATCGAGTTTGAGCGGTGTCAACAATTTCCTTTGCTTGAGCTTGAGCAGATTCATTATCAGATCCGTAGACGGCCACGATCGCCTCCACGTCAGCCTTTACTTTTTCGGCCTCAGGTTTAACCTTTGCAAGTTTGGAGGTCAACCGAGCCTCGAGCTCCTCTATTTTCTTAGCTTGGGCTGAGCTTTCCTCCTTCATGAATTGAAGTTGACTTTCGACCGATAACAGTTGGGCTCGAGCAATATCTTTATTTGAGGCAAGGTGGTCCATGTTTTGTTTCCACCTAAGGGGTCTGCCCTCATCATGTTGACCTCCTCACGGAGTTATTTGATCTTTCCGGCCTTCTGCTGAACCTGTAATATCAATATTAGTAATTGTCCCCGAACTGATACACTAAGCTTCTAAGATTTTGATTACCTGCTCAATCAGGTCGGTCTGCTCTTTATGAGCTATGGCCAATTCGGCTCGGAGGTCCTTGATCTCCTCTTCTTTATGCCCGCTGAGAATTTTAAGGGCATTTCTCTCCTCCGTGAGCCTTTGAAGATCGGCCTCGAATCGGCTCAACTCTACTCGGGATATAGAAAACGCATCTCGATGAAGTGTCAAGGCCTATGCAGAAAGAAAGGAAATTAGACAAGAAGAAACAAATACAAGTGTGATATCGATGAGGGGAGTTGAGACTTACCCGACTCAGGATTCATTGAGCCTCATCAAAGAGACTTGATGCCTCTCTCAGATCGGTAGCATCTTCAACTCTTGTAAAAACAACCACGGAAAAGGTCATCCCCTCCATTGGTTCCCTCCATATCGGGAGTCCTCATAGCTTGGGCATCCTGAATTGCCTCCTCGAAAAATATAGAGAGAGTCGGAGACTCTTCGATTATTATTGCCCCGAGTGAATTACTTGGGGCGTTCTCTTCATTTTGAAGGGCCTCAGATACGGCCCCTTTAGGAATATCCACTAATTGCTCATTTCGGTGGGAGGCATCTTCACTCTCCCATGACTCGGGGACTATGCTTGGGCCCTTTTTCGAGACCTCCTTAGTTTGAGGCTGAATTTTTTCGACCATTATCGACTCAATGACCTTTGGGGCCTCAGTGTTTTTTTTTACTCTGGCATCCAGTTTGGAGCTGTCGTGTTCCTCTTCTTCTTCTTCCTCTCTTAGTCGTTGAGCTACATCATCAGGCATAGGTCGGTGTCTGTCTTCGGCTTACGAGCCTTACTTTTCTTAGTCTTCGGACCCTCAGAGGTCGAGACCCTTTTTCTCTTTTATCCTTCATCGATTTCAGAACCTCCTCCTCCCTGGAAGGGGGCGTCATGACATCATCTTGTCTGAGGCCTATATGAAAAAGAAATAAGTATAAAAAGAGACATTTTAGCAAAAATCATCAAATACGCGAGGGTCTTACCATGATTTTTGGCCTCCCATCGGCCTCTTGCCAATTCACGCCATGAGCGCTCAGCGTACGAAGAGGTCGAAGCCAGGTCCCGAACCCAACTCTCAAGGTTAGCAATTGCATCGGGCATCCAAGATACCGCTACATCATTGAAAGGGATGTGGATGAGAGGAAGTAAATGAAATAAAACGATAAATGGAAGCTATATGTGGGATTGTACTTACGCGCCATGGTCCCTTTCTAGGGAAATGGCATCTTCTCGGTCGAGATTACGTCGGATGTCTTCACTCGAATGAACTGGCCCATCCATCCTCAACCCTTGTCCTTATCAATGCTCGAGAACATCACCTTGGCAGCCCGACGCAGAAGTCTTATTAACCCGCCTCGATAGAGATGGGGGTTGTACAACCTGATGAGATGGTCAAGGGTGAAAGACATCCCCTCGCCTTTGCTCGCAAAGAATCGGAGTAGAATAACGATCTGTCAAAAAAAGGGATGGATTTGACCTAGGGTTATTTGATATTGACGGCAAAAATGGACGATGACGGGATCGAGAGGGCCTAGTATGAAAGGGTAAGTGTAAACACTTAGAAACCACTCCAAATAAGTAGTGATATCTTCTTCGGGGGCCGGAATCATAAGCTCTTTGTCTTCCCAATGGCAGTCTTCCTTTACCTGCTTAAGGTCGCTCTTAATTATCGAGCATATATATCTCGACATTGGCTTGCATCAACCAGGGACCGACGAAGTTTTCTCTACCTTAAAGTCGGAAGTAACGACATACCCACTGGGAACGCACTCCTCAAGTTGGTAGTCGACCACCAACTGACGATCGTTAATGACTTGGGGAACTATACCAACAGGACTTTTCAATAACTTCCTTCACTGACGTTACGAGGATGACGTGATGACAGGTTGAGGTACAAAATCGAAGGCTCAATTTATTTTTTCTCGTTACACTCCACATAATGACGGAACTATCTGTATACGGTTAAAATCGGGTCTACCCAATTTTACTATTTGATCGGGACCAGGGAATTGTATCAAAGGTCGGACTTGTGGTGGATCAGATCAAAGCACGAGGACAAGGTACCGAGTTCGAGAATCGAGTGACTGTCGAGATCGAAGCCGGCAGTGATCGAGACTAAATAGGGCAAACTTCGAGAAAAGCGCAATAATAGAAAAGCGAGATATCCGTGATTGGTCGAGGAGCATGACAGAAATCTCAAAACAGATCAAATCAAGGGAAATTGTTTAGGCTAATCATGAGATTTACTTCCATAATTAGAATTGTACCATAGATAGGATTCCTCTACTATATAAAGAGGATTCTAATCGTTTTGTAAGTACCTTACATCCACTCATATCAAAGCAATATAATGCTTTCTGTTCAACTTATATTCTTGTTCATCAACTTGTTATATTTTTAACTGTTCTTGCACCAATCAGTTCGAGCGTATTGGAGATTGAGGGCTGAACTCTGCTCAACACTGGTTTGCTTTATATTATTGTTAATTTCTTTTATTAATCTTACATCTATCAATTGATACTAGGTGAAATCGCATGTCCTTAAAATCACATTATAAATTTAATTGTTATCCAATTTAAGGGCAAACAGTTACTATATGGATAACTCAAAGGTACATTTTCACAAATGCTAATACAAATTCTCATCTCCAAAGTTATTTTTCTCAAAGAATAATCTAAATACACAAATTTATTTCTACAAGTTGTTTTCAAAAGTACACAAAAAACAAAATCCAAGCACCAATTTATAGTAGGTAAGCCAAATAAATAAATAAATCTTGAAAACACATAGGAGTATACGATTTTAGCTAGGACCAAAAGGTAAAAGATACTGTACACATAATCCCCCAATACATAAAATATATCAATCAACATTCAATTTTTGATGGGGAATGAATTCAGAGGCGGATCCAGAATTTCAAGAGGATAGAGTGTACTATTGAGAAGAGATGGATCTAGAATTTACATTTTGCGTTTTTAACTTTAGTTTCTTATCATAAAGCCGCCACACTTTTGAAATTATAGGTTCAAAATTATATATATTTTTTAAATTGTTAGTGACTTTTTACGTATATATTTATTACTTCGTGTATCCCAGACCCCACTTTGTGAAATTTTACTGGGTGGTTTTTGTCATTTATTACTTCGTGCCGAAAACAAGACTTGTACTCCCAATAATTATTGTATCATATGAGTGTTTGAGCATGGGTACACTCACATATGTTTAAGCCATTTTCAAAAGATATAACATTATTATACATAACTTAGGGAGAGATGTATAAATTCTCGTGAATCCATACCTAAGACCTAGATACGCCCATGGACTATGTGTTGAAACAAAATAATTTTAATATCTCAAAAAGAATTATTTAAAATTATATATAGGTTCATTCTCATAAAATAATATTAATTGGTCTTAATACACAATGTAAATGATGGCATAATTTTCAATTACAAATTTGAAAATTTTAAAACTGATGATTGAAGGCAATAACAATGTTTTTAATGTTTGGTATTTGATAGCTTTCAAATATTCAATGTTATGATCTTAAATGTTTTAATAGTTTGGCATTGAATTCTTAATTAATGATCCGTTTTGGCATTGAATTCTTAATGAATTTTTAACGTTTCTTTTATTTCAGATGTCATCTTCTTTGGACTATATATAAAGCTATCTGCTTGTGTTCATGGTAGTAGTGTGGAAAAAAGTTAAAACTTTTATTCCGTTTTCTTTTGTGCTGGATTTTCTTTTATACAATCTTTTTCTATTCCTACTTATACTAGAAGAGTTTGTTCAATCCTGGGGGATACACCTAATAATATTCATCTCGGTGTGACTGAAATATCCTTAAGATCAGTGCTTTAATACGCTTCAAGCTAAACCTTTTATTCTCCATAATTATTCAATTTTTCCAACAATATTAAGGATATTTCCACATTGTTATTATGGAGAGTAACGTTGCTAATGTTGTTGTTGATGCTACTACACCCATTGTACCTACTGTTTCTGTTGCTGTTCCATCACCAATTACCTACGCCAAATCTTTTCCCGATGTTTCGAAAATTGAGGTTTTTGGTGGAGATAATTTTAAGTGATGGCAGGAACGCGTGCATTCTATTTTGGATATGCATGGAGTTGCTTTTGCACTTACTGATCCTAAGCCAATTGAAGCAACTTCCATTCAGATGGATCAATGAGTTCATGCTAATAAGGTAATTAGATATATTCGATTGAGACATAATGTGATAAAGCAACTGCTGAAAGATGGAAATATATCCATAGATTATGTGAAGTCAGAAGTGAATTTGGTCGATCCTTTGACTAAACCTTTGGGAAGATAACTAATCTCTGAAATATCGAGGGGAATAGGACTATTGCCAATTTGAGTTATATCAATAGTGATGGTAACTCAACTTATGTGATTGAAGATCCCATGAAGTAGGTTCATATGGGTGATAACAAGTTATCAGTTGATCAAATATGCACTATGAAATTATGTCCCTTCCTATAGTGTGTGTGTGTATGGTGCAAAACTGTAAGGATGGGAGGTTGAGTTATCAAACTCTTGATCTAATAATCCATAACCTTCGATAGGTGGTGTATTGTGCTGCAGAATACACTTGATGGATGTACCTATATGAGTGTGAAGCGGGGGCTCTCCTATGAAATTTATGGCAAAAAGTTTCTAGAGCACTCATGAAAATCAGGTGCGCCCATGGCCTAGTAGCGCAAAATCGCAGTAAACAACAAAGTATGTAGGGGTATAATGTGATAGATAAGACACTAAACTTACAAAAGAAATCTTGGTTCATAGAAGTGTTGAACTTCATCAATTGTTCTGTAAGTTTAATCTTATTTTATCTAGGTGTGGTTCATAGTCCAAGAGACACCAGATGCAACGCGTTATGCTCATTTGTGAAGACCCAACAACTTTAGTTTTATCTTATTTTATTATATTAATATTATTTTTGAGATATGCGGGGGATTGTTGAAACAAAAATAGTTTTAATATCTCAAAAAGAATTAATTAAAATTATGTCTAGATTCATTCTCTTAAAATAATATTAATTGGTCTTAATAAAATAGTAACTTGATGGCACAATTTTCAATTACAAATTTGAAAATTTTAAAACTGATGATTGAAGGCAATAACTATGTTTTTAATGTTCGGTACTCCTATTTGATAGCTTTCAAAGATTCAACGTTATGGACTTAAATGTTTTAACGGTTTGACATTGAATTCTTAATGATTCGTTTTGGCACTGAATTCTTAATGAATTTTAACGTTTCTTTTATTTTAGATGTCCATCTTCTTTGAACTATATATAAAGCTACCTGCTTGTGTTCATGGTAGTAGTGTGGAAAAAAGTTAAATTTTTTTTTTTTTTTTTTGTGATGGGTTTTCTATACAATCTTTGTTGTTTCTGCTCCTAGCTATACTGGAAGAACTTGTTGAATTTTGGGGGATACGCTTGATAATATTCATCCCGATATGACGAAATATCCTTAAGGGTAATATCTTTGTCACGGCTCAAACTATATCTTTTATTCTCCGTAATCATCCAATTTTTCCAACACTATGAATCATAGGATAAAGACAGACGTGGACATATTTATGGACATGACTTAACGACAGAGTTGGCCAACTAAACCATCTTCGTCGTGTCCTAGGAAGTGAGGCTTTTATATAACACCATTCATGGACAGGGACTTAACTTAGGGTTGGAACAATAAATACATAATACGAGTATTTATATTCACGCTTATCACTAAACATGTCTCCTATTTATATAGTATTTCATTCTTTCCAGTTAATGTGAATGAAAGAAAAATAATGCTTATATAATAACTTGTTTCATTTTATATAACGCCATTAAAAATAGTTTAAAATTAAGGCTAAAAATTAATTTGTGTATATTTATTTCTAGGCAAGAACTCTAGTGGGAATGACACAAGTTCAAATTGTATGGGGTCGAATTTGACCAATCACGTCCTACCGTCAACATGACCAACCATTGAATGTTTATGTGTCGACACGAGGGAACGACCCCGGGTGAGAGGAGGAACAATCTCGACCAGTCATCGGTTCCGCTATAGAGTATATTGACGTTGTCGCTCTAAGGATTCAGCTGGGATTCCCTCCATTATATAAAGGGGATCCGAGCCTTGTAATAGGCAGATAACTTGTAATAAACAAACTGACTCTCTCTCTTATCTTGGTCTCCATATCAATATCTCACTCTCTCTCTCTCTCTCTTTCTTTTACTGTTATTATTGTTTCGATTATTGAAACTATCCTAGGGTTTATTATCTTCGACTACGATTTACCCCTTCATCTCTTTGATTGATTTGCTTAAAAAGAGTTTAACATCTTTTGAGTCAAATAATTTGGCGCCGTCTGTGGGGATTTCGGTAGTCAAAATCGTAGTTCTCACCTAGGATATTAAAAGCAACGATCTCTATCCTTCACACTCCATAGAAACCAGCAATGGCAGAGAAAGAAGCAAGGTTGAAGGCAATAGCGAATGTCTCAAACAACCTCTTGGAATCCCTCAACGAAGCCGGTAGAGAAGATACCGAGAATATAACACCAAGAGGTACACCCGAGGGAGAGATCTCACCCTCTATACTCGAGGATCTGACGATCTTGCGCGAAAGAGGAACTTCAGCAACCATGGTGAAAGAAACACCACTAGTAGTCAAAAAGCTGTTAGAGGAGTGGTTGACAAGCGCTCTAAACACCATGCTTGAAAAACCCCCTCTAAGAAATACCGGAGATTCGCCGACGGTGGAAGTCGCTGCTGTCACCCGCGAGCCAAACACTGTACAAGCAATTAACACCCGCACTACCACCGATGCGAGTGATGGTACACTCGCGACCATCCTAAAGAAAATGGAAGAAATGTAAAACTAGAAAAAAATGCTTCGTGACCAAATGAAAGAACACCAGGAAAAGGGTTGACAAAATACCCGGCGTCCCTAAGCTGCTGCCAAAACGCAATGTGGGAAGGTTTGTCGAGCAGCCATACAGTGAGGAAGCTACTCCCCACCCCATCCCAAAAACCTTTAAAATGCCACCATACTTGAAAATATACGACGGGACCAGGGATCCAGAAGATCATCTGATTCATTACGTCACTGCAGTAAAAGGCAACGACTTGTCAAAAGAACAAGTGCCATATGTGCTGTTGAAAAAGTTTGGTGAGACTTTGACAGGAGGAGCGTTACCCTGGTATTCTAAGTTACCAGCACGGTCGATATCAACGTTCGAGGATATGGTGGATAAATTTGCTACCGCTCATGCAGGAGCAAAGAAGGCTGAAGCTAGGGTCAACGACATCTTTGCCATCAGACAAATGGCGGGCGAAGGGCTTCTTGACTTCCTGGCCCAGTTCAACAGGGTAAGAATGGGACTGCCAAATGTATTGGAGTGAATGGCGGTCACAGCCTTCCAAAATGGATTAAGTAGAAGCGGTTCGAAGGCGACCAAGAAGTTACTCAACAGACTCATGAAGTACCCTCCCACCACATGGGAAGAGATCCATAATGCCTACTGCGCCGAACAAGAGCGGATGAAGATGATCTCAACGGTCAAACCCAGCGACTAACATCACTACAGTACGAGATAAGGAGGGATCGACGTAACAACGGGCGAATGGATCAGCTCCCACGCTTCAATAGATAAAGGAATCAACCCTATATCAGAGCTCCTAATTCGCCTCCACCGAGGCATGCAGATGTCGTGTCACGACATATCGCACCCCTTCGAAACAAAAAAGGTATGCCTCCATTATTATCTGCTTATAACTTTTGTGTTTCCCCTTCAGAAATAGTGTACGAGAGAAGCTGGGCATGAAGGTGCAGTGGCCACAAAAGATGAAATCGGACCCAAGTGCAAGAAGGTCAAATGTCCTCTGCGAATTCCATCAGGAAAGAGGACACAAGACCGAAGATTGCATAGGTTTACGACAGGAGGTGGTCAGAATGCTGAACCAGGGATAATTGAAAGAACTGCTCAGCGATAAAGGAAAGGCCAACTTCGCCAGAGGGCGCGACCAATCTCAAGGGCCACCAAGGCCATTGTCGTCGGCACGTACCATACAAATGATTATCGGCGGTAGTGACGACTCAGTGATGAACCACGTAAAGTTCACTACCTAATCTGAAGCGTACAATCGCTCACGAACGGTATGATGGCTTCGAAGACAGTATCATCTTCGAAAAGTCAGATGCCAACAATTTGTCTTTCCCTCATTACAATGCTTTAGTCGTAACATTATGCATCACTGATACAGATGTGAAAAGAATTATGGTAGACGATGGAAGCGGCACGTGTATTATCCACCCGAGAGTTCTCATGCGAATGAAGCTCGAGGATAAGATAATACCACATTGCATAACACTAATGGGTTTTAATAATGCAGTAGAGCAGACATCTGGAGAAATAGCACTACCAATCCTGGCTGGGGGAGTCACGCTGGAAACTATATTCCACGTTATGGACCAGGAAACCGCCTTTAATGCCATCATAGGACGCCCATGGATACACGCCATGCGAGCCGTCCCCTCAAGCTTCTATCAGGTAATCAAGTTTCTCACCCCGTGGGGAATTTTCAGCATTCGAGGCGAGCCGTGTACCGCCCAGGAATGCTACCGGATCGCCCGAGATTGCACATATACCAAGCACTTAAAAGGGGCAAGCACGGAGGCATAGCAATCAGCCATGTCGGGAGCTAAAACCGACCCGCCAGCAGAAGTCATCATAGAGCTGGCCGTTGTAGAAGCTTGCAAAGCAACTATTGAAGATCTCGACACGGTACACCTAGACGACGCTGACGATACAAAAAAGGCTTATATCGGACACAGCCTCTCCGAGCCAGGTACGTATCGTGAATTTTTGACTAACAATGCCGATCTATTCGGCTTTTCACACTCAGATATGCCGGGGATTCCAAAAGACATCGCCACTCATAGGCTGAATGTCGATCTGCTCTATCCGCCCGTGCGGCAGATGAGGAGAAAATTCAATGCCACAATTAACGAGGCAGTCAGTGAAGACGTGGACAAATTACTCGCAAACGGCTCCATCAGAGAATCGAAATACCCCCAATGGGTCGCTAATGTAGTCATGGTCAAAAAGAAAAATGGCAAGTGGAGAATGTGCGTGGACTTCACCGATCTGAACAAGGCATGTCCAAAAGATTCCTTTCTATTACCCCATATCGACCAGCTGATCGACGCAACATCGGGACACGAACAGCTGAGTTTCTTGGACGCCTACTCCGGCTACAACCAAATCCTAATGGCCGAGGAGGATCAAGAGATAACAACTTTCATCACCCACCAAGGGACTTACTGCTATAATGTGATACCGTTCGGACTCAAGAATGCGGGGGCCACATACCTGAGGTTAGTTACCAAGATGTTCAAGGAACAGCTCTGCAAGACAATGAAGGTCTATATCGATGACATGCTGGTGAAATCGGCAAAGAAAGAAGACCATATCGGTCATTTGAAAGAAGCCTTCGAGATATTGAAGCGGTATGGGATGAAACTGAATTCGGAAAAATGCGCCTTCGGCGTAGCCTCAGGAAAATTTCTGGGTTTCCTTGTGTCACAAAGAGGCATCGAGGTCAACCTGGATCAGATCAAGGCCATAGACACGATACCTGAGGTACTAAACATCAAGAAACAGGTACAGAAGCTGACGGGGCGAATAGCCGCCCTATCAAGGTTCATTTCCCGATCTTCGGACAGGTGCCACAAGTTCTTCAATGTACTGAGAAAGGATCATGGACTACAATGGAATGAAGAGTGCATCGACGCCCTAAGAAAACTGAAAGCATATCTGTCCTCACCACCACTACTAGTCAAGGCGGACCCAGGCGAAAGTTTGCTCGTATACCTAGCAGTATCTGAAGTCATCGTCAGTGCAGTCCTGGTCTACGAAAATAAAAATACACAATCCCCCATTTACTATATCAGCAAAACCTTAATCGATGCCGAAACAAGGTACCCACACCTTGAAAAACTAGCCCTGGCACTAGTCGTAGCTTCACAGAAGCTCAGACCTTACTTTCAATGTCACCCCATAAAAGTAATAATAATATTTCCCCTAAGGGGCATCCTGCATAAACCCGAGCTCTCAGGCAGACTCGCCAGATGGGCCATAGAGCTCAGCGAACACGATATAACGTATCACCTACGAACTACCATTAAGTCGTAGGTACTCACCGGCTTTGTCGCTGATTTCAGTGCGGAAATTCTGTCGGAAGCAGAACAAGAGGCCCTTCGTGCCTCCATTCTTACCGACATTTGGACCCTCTCTACTGACGGGGCCTCGAATGCCTCGGGATCGGGATCGGGATTAGGACTCGTCCTCGAAGTCCCTATAGGCGAAGTAATTCGCCAGTCCATACAAAGTCCCGAGATGACTAACAACGAGGCCGAGTATGAGGTTGTGGTTGCAGGTATGAAGTTAGCACTCAAGTACGGAGCCCGGCGACTCATCCTCCACTGCGACTCTCAACTCATCGTAAATCAAGTCACCGGAACTTTCCAAATTAAAGAACAAAGACTACAAAAGTATCAATCAGAGATCCACAAGCTGATGCTAGAATTTGACGAATGCCACCTCGAGCAAATACCTAGGGAACAAAACATTGAAGCAAACGGCCTAGCCAAGCTAGCCGCAGCCACCAAGAACATCAACAAAGGAAACGCGGTCACTCTACTCCATTCAGCCATAGATCACGTCGAGGTATTTTCCTTGAACTTAACCTGGGACTAGCTCAACCACTTTGTATCCTATCTACAGGACGGAACACTCCCGCAAGACAAAAAAGAAGCCAAGAAACTCTGAGTGCAAGTTGCCCGATACAGCCTGGTAAATCATGACCTCTACAAAAGAACGTTCGGCGGCTCCCTCGCTAAATGCCTCGGACCCCACCAAACAAGACAAGTATTGGAAGAGGTGCACGAGGGCCATTGCGGCGCCCATATTGGGAACCACGCCCTCGTCTGATGTCTCATTCGCGCAGACTATTACTCGCATACTATGAAAAAAAAAGCAGCAGACTATGTCTAGAGATGGGAGCGGTGCGAAAAATACGCCCCCATGATACATCAAGCGGGAGAACTCCTCTATTTAGTCACTTCGCCATGGGCCTTAATAAAATGGGGGATGGACATAATCGGCCCCCTGCCAGCTGGGCGAGGAAAGGTACTTTTCCTTTTAGTTTTAACTGACTATTTCTCTAAAAGGGTGGAAGCAGGTGCATACGCCCAAATACGCGAACATGAGGTCATCGTTTTTATATGGAAAAATGTTATATGCCATTTCGGCATCCCCAAAGAAATCAGCTCCGACAATGGGCCTTAATTCGTCGGAAAGAAAATGACCGAGTTCTTCGAAAAATGGCACATCAAGCGGATACTCTCCACTCCATACCACCCAGCCGCCAATGATCAAGCAGAGTCTTCCAACAAAGTAATATTGAACGTATTGAAAAAGAAGTTCAAGGAAGCTAAAGGGTTATGGCCCGAATTACTGCCTGAAGTACTATGGGCATACCGAACAATGCCAAAGTCCAGCACAGGAGAAACGCCATATTCACTGGTCTATGGAACTGATGCAGTCATACCTGTCGAGATCGGGGAACCAAGCCTGAGATACTCCCATGACAGTGGGGAGGGTAACGATAAAAGTAGGTTACACGACCTAGATAAAGTCGAAAAATAGAGAGACATGGCCCATATAAGAATGATAGCCCAAAAATAGCATGTAGAGAGATACTACAACAGAAAAGCCAAAGTAAGATCACTCAAAGTTGGCGATTACATCTTCAAGGCCAAAACCCTGGCATCGAAAGACTCAAACGATGGGAAGTTGGGAACCAACTGGGATGGACCGTATAAAATCACAGCATCCGCAAACAAGGGAGCGTTCCAACTAGAAACAATGGAGGGAAAGCCACTCCAAAACAACTGGAACGTCGCTCACCTTAAGTATTTCCACTTCTAAGAGGCGTCTCCTAAGTCGCACTCTTTTTCCCTCACCTGAGTTTTGTCCCAATTGGATTTTCTCGAGGAGGTTTTTAACGAGGCGGCGAAGGGGATGCCCCGTGGATCAAAAGCGCAATTCAGCACCTCGGTCCATCAACACGGCCTCTAGACCGAAGTAATAAAGAGACTACCCCCGTCAATCGCCATTATATATGCAGAAGTCAATATCCATTGTATAAACAAAAATCTCCATTATATGAATAGAAGTTGATCTCCATTGTATAAGCAGAAATCTCCATTATATGAACAAAAGTATCGATCTCCATTGTGTAAACAGAAATCTCCACGATGTGAACAGAAGTCGAATCTCCATCAGAGCAACATCCTAATGGCAAAGGCCATCGATATTGTTCGACCTCGTTCGAACTACGACAGATGCCACTTCGACGATAGTCAAAGCAACATCCTAACGGCTAAGGCCATCGACATTGTTCGACCTTGTTCGTACCACGACGGATACTACTTCGACGACAGTCGAAGCAACATCCTAACGGCTAGGGCCATCGATATTGTTCGACCTCATTCGAACCATGACAGATATCACTTCGACGATAGTCGAGGCAGTATCCTAACAGAAGTCCATCAACATCATTCAATCTCGTTCGAAAGTTTATATTATAACAAAAATTATATACATTCATCCATATGGACGGATTTTAGTACACCACACAGCCAAAAAAGATGCGGAAGCAAAAATGTACAAGCTTAAACTAACTACCACCCCCTGTGGGATAAACGTCCTTGTACCATGCATCCGAGTCAAGGCGATCGACATCCTCGGAAGTAGAACCCTCCACACATGATTCACAAGTTGTGTGCGCTTCTTTTTGCACCGCCTAAACCTCCGCCTCTATTGCTCAACCCCTGTATGTAAAGCTCTGTATATATCAACTCTAGCCTCTACATAGACCCACATTTCATAGGCACTAAGATGCGGGCCCCGACCAGATGGGGGACGAGACGAGGAGGACCGAGAATGGCATCCCGCTTCCTCAGACCTCGATGGGTGACTTGCCTCTACAACGCGGCCAATTAGTCGGCATTAGCACTTAGCTCGCCCTTAAGTCTGTCGATTTTCGCCGTTTTAACACCAAGCTCAGCGGTCAGACCCGCTACCCTCTGCTGCAAGTCGACATTCTCCACAGCCACCCCTCGAGTCAGTTCGAGTTCATCATCATTCGCCCTAAGGAGAGCCTCCAGCTCGGTGTTACGAGCAACGGCCCTCACAAGCTCCCCATCCGTCTCCTCTAGCTCCACCCCCTACGTTCCAACTGGGCCTCCCTCTCCTTAAGCCCCTCGCGGAACACATGGAACTCAGGGTCCTGTCGATAGAGGTTAGCCACCGCTTGGTGCTTAGCACGGCATTTTCGATACTTCCTCAACAACTTCTTATAGAGGTCCGTCCTCTTCCGCTCATAACAGTCCCTCTCCACCTCCAGGACGAGGGTCTAAAAGAAAAACACAACAAGAGTAAGCATATCTCCGTACCCATCCTACAGTGAGCAGATAAAAAAAGTAGTGAGTTGATGAAACCTACCTGTAAAGCCACGCCAGCAACCTTCCAAGACAGCTCCACATCGTTCATTGTCCTAAGCATCACACTCTCGGGGGCGGCGCATGATAGGGTAAGCGAAGATGCGACCTGCTCGCTATTCAGCAACAAGTTGTAATCCCTAGGGATTGTTATATGACGGGCAGATTCACCCGTCGCCGCCTCCACATGGGTATGACAACCCAAAAACTCGTTTACGTCCTCAGGAGCAACATCGAAACCCGATTCATTGGCTTCCACGGCAGGCCCACCAACGTTAGTCGACGAACCCTCCTCGGTGGGACGCACCGAGCTAACCCTTGGGATGATCTATCCTCACATGCCGACCTCCCGATCGAATAGCGTCGGCCTTAAACATAGGCGCCGAGGCCACCTGAGATGTTCCATCGTTGTCAGCTTCAACAGCTACCCCTTTCCCCATCTCTAGTCTTCTCCTTTTCCTTTCCGGCGGCTCCTCACCATGAGAAGATTCATCGGCGCATTGTGGAGCCGGTGTCAACAAAGTCGGCTCCCCTATGACCACAACTACGGACGCAACTCTGATGGGGTGTAAAAGAATGACCCCCGTGAACAGACTCGCGTAAAATATATTCACAGTTTATAATATATTTAAATATTAACCAATTCGCTCAAATATTAGGACACGACGACATCCTGAAGTTTAACATTGTGTCCTAAAATTCGAAAATTCTGTCTTATGTCCTGAATTTTAAATTAACAGTTCAGAAATTCAGGATACTTAATTCTGAATTTCAAACCAACAACTTAGAAATTTAGGATGTTTGTCCTGAATTTTAAATTAGCAACAAAAAAAATTGAGAATACAAATTTCAAGCTAAAGGTTGACCGACTAATCATTTATAAATTATGAATATATTTCAAAATAACAAACTTAAAAGCGACTACGGTTGCGCTACGACCTAAAACTCTATATGTGATCTATGTCAATTTTTCAAAAGTAGATACATCTGAAAGTAGAAGAATCAAACACACGCACGTCCAAAAGTGAAATGAGAAGTGGAAAAGCCAAAAACAGAAAATTGAGAGAAAAGAAAGATCTTTCTTTATGTGATAGCCAATGCCCAATAGACAGGAGGAGTTAAAAATTTAAACAAGACATTTGATTTTATGTATAATTTAAAGAAAACTTCCTTCCTTTTAATTTATATATCTTATTTTTTCTTTTTAGTCTGTTTCAACAAGAATATTTCTTTCTATTATTAGTAACTCTTAAACTCTAGCTTTACACGTATTTAAGGTAGAAATGGCGTGGGGTAGCCACTGTTTAAGCTGGTATTTACTTTTTATCTAGCATTTTTAATGCTTAGCAATAATAGCCACTAGTCTATTAAAATTAATATGAAAAGACTGTGTTACCCTTTCCTCCCTAAACAGAAATACAACGATGCATTCAAAACATAAGGACTTCGTATTCTCTGGTGTTCTCTTGGTACAAATCTTTTAATTGTTAAATATTGGTTCCTATAGTTAAATTAATCAATTTGGTGTCTATACAAGGTGCAAATAAGATTTTCCATTGTCGAGACACTTCATGACTTGAAAATCCACAATTATACTACTTCTGTTATTTTTAATTTCAACCAATATATAATACATAGGTAGAAACAAAACATCCTTAGAGAATTGATTTTGGGTCTATTACTAAAACAAATTAAACACCTTTAACTGTTTAGAGTTGTTGCTTTGACTATGCTTTGACAATTTATTTTTAGATCTAAAAATTGTGAAAATAAGAAAAATAGTGATGAGTAAATAGGAAATGCAATTCTTTCCCATAAGTTGTAGTCTTGAAGTCCTAAAGTTAAATTCAAAAGTTAAGGACATGGTCCTAAACTTAGAGTTTCAAGTTCATAAGTTAAGGAAATGTAGTCTTGAAGTCCTAAAGTTAAGTTCAATAGTTAAGTTCAATAGTTAAGGACACAAGTTCAAAAGTTAAGGACAGGAAGTCCTTAACTTACAGTTACAAGTTCTAAAGTTAAGGACATGCAGTCCTTAACTTACAGTTACAAGTTCAAAAGTTAAGGACAATAGGTCCTTAACTTTGATTTCTAAGTTCAAAAGTTAAGGACAAACAGTCCTTAACTTACAGTTACACGTTTAAAAGTTAAGGACAATCAGTCCTTAACTTACAGTTACAAGTTCAAAAGTTAAGGACAATAGGTCCTTAACTTTGACTTACAAGTTCAAAAGTTAATGACGTTTGGTCTTGAAGTTTGATTTCCAAGTTCAAAAGTTAAGGACATATAACCTTGAAGTCCTGAACTTAGAGTTCCAAGTTCCAAAGTTAAGGACATGTAGTCCTGAAGTCCTGAACTTAGAGTTACAGGTTCAAAAGTTAAGGATATGTAGTCTTGAAGTACTAAACTTAGAGTTCAAAAGTTAAGGACATGTAGTCCCGAAGTCCTGAAGTTAAGGATATGAGCAGAAGGGTATTTTCGTCTGGGCAATTAAAGTTTATTAAACCAATGGCTAAAGACTAAAGACATTTAAAACACTTGGTTTAAAATAAAGACAGGAGCTGTTAGTGGCTATTTGTGCACATCGCCCGTATTTAAGACCGCAAGATTTAATAATTTTTCTTATTTTCTTAAACTTTGTGCTAAGTCAAACTAATACAAATAATTCGATACCAAGTACTCTTTCCATTCACTTTTATTTATTCACAATGGACTTTGCATGCCCCTTAAGAAATAATAAATGGAGTGCATATTTTTATCATAGTGCCCATAATATGTATTTTGAGAAATCTTGAGAAATGTGTAATTAGCGATGAAAGTAAAATATGAAAGAAATCATGATCTTATTGATTTGCTAAAATAAATAAGAAAAAGTAAAAGTATATTTTTAATATAGCGAACAAATAAAATTAAAGTAGACGGAGGGAATAAAACATTCGCTTAATAGTTGAAAATTATCACGAACTTATAAAAAATATAAGACACCTCCTAAAAGTTTGAAATTGCATGCTATTTGATGATGTAATAGATCATCAGTGTATAAACCTTAAGGCTTAAGTTTATAGGACTACTGTAGTATTTGGGGTTGAATAATTTTTGTTGTAAAGCAACTGTCCAAAAAGCAACTACTTTAGTTTAACCTTATAATTCTAACCACACAAATATTCTATTATCGATCTCTTTTTAATTTGTTTAGGATCACAAAATTTAAAAGTATTTATTTTTTTTTAAACTTTGTGTGCCCAATTTTTTTCTCAATAAACAAGAAAAAGGACGGTGAATATTTGGAGAAGTGAATAATGCAACTGAAGTTCCAAGAAAGAAGCAGTGAATCCCATGTCTGTAAGAGGGAGAAAACAAACAAACAAAACAACATGTTTATGTTATGTTATGTTACACATTACACTCCATAAAAAGAGAAAGAAAGAGAGAGAAGGGGTTGTTTCGTGTCCTAAAATACTGGCATTGCTTCGGACTTTGGGACAGTGAGAGAGAGAGAGAGAAAGGACTCTTTCTTCTTTCTCTCCTGAACCCCATCATCGTCCTTCCTTCTCTCTCTTCTTTCTCTCTCTTACGTTGTACATTTCGATTTTCAAGAAAGCTGCTGCTTTTTTCTGTTTCAGGGTCTTTTTTTGCAGTTGTATCAATTGCCAGTTCCTTATTTCTTGACCCTTTCCCTTTTCAGGTACCCCTCTTTTTTTTTCCTTTAAATAGATATTGAGGAAATGCCTTTGTGGCCTGTGTCTTGTTTTTGTTTTTAATCACAAGAAAATATGCTGCCCCTTTTTTTTTTCTTCTGTGAAACTTTGCCTGTTGTAATTTGGTAAATGAAATTTCTTTGTGAAGGATTATGTATTTTGTGTTGTGGTTGTTGTGTTTGTTATGTTTAAAATGCTTGCAAAATAGCTGCAGCTTAGCTGAAATCTTTTATTCTTTCCCCTCAAAGAAAGTTAAATCTGTTGTAAATATTGAATCCTTATTGGATATATGCAGGGGCCATTTTCCAAATTTAATGCTCAGGTAGACTCAAATTTGTTTAAATAAAATATAGTGACTTTTAAGAAAAGTTGGATCTTGATGCAGGTAAGACCGCGTACAATAGACCCTTACGGTCCGGCCCTTCTCCGGACCCCGAAGGAGCTTAGTGCATCGGGCTTCATTTATTTTTGGATCTTGATGTTACTTAGATGAGCTGTGATTAATTTATACATTTGAGGTTAATCTAGCACCCTTTGTGTAACAGGCCTGGCCTAATTCCTCTCGGTATCCCAATTCACATATAAAAGGAATGCTTGCATGAGGATGCCCTTCAATTCATGTCTTTTTCCTTTTAGGAAAGTTATCATGTTGTGGTGCAACTGATTTAGACTTTCCTTGAGAGGAAAAAAGAAATGGCGCGAGGCAGGATAAGGGCAAAGATCCGAAGGAGCAGTTTGTATTCATTTGCTTGCTACCGGTCGCGTGTCAAGGAAGATGGTCCCCATCAGTTAGGCCCCGGGTTCTCGCGAGTGGTACATTGTAACCAGCCCCGTCTCCATGAAAAGAAACCTCTTAAGTATTGCAGCAATCACATATCCACCACAAAGTATAACATCATCACATTTCTACCCAAGGCCTTATTCGAGCAATTCAGACGTGTCGCTAACTTGTATTTTCTCATGGCTGCGATTGTGTCATCCACAACAAACCTTTCGCCATTCTCAGCTTTCAGTATGGTAGCTCCGTTGGTCTTTGTGGTCGGGTTGAGTATGGCGAAGGAAGCCTTAGAAGACTCGCGGCGGTTCATACAAGATACGAAGGTCAATCATAGGAAAGCTGGTGTCCACAAGGAAGATGGTGTGTTTGGTCATAAGCCGTGGATGAAGATTTCGGTTGGAGACATCGTGAAAGTGGAGAAGGATCAATTTTTCCCGGCGGATTTACTTCTTTTATCTTCTAGTTATGAAGATGGAATCTGTTATGTGGAAACCATGAACTTGGATGGAGAGACAAACTTGAAGGTAAAACGAGCGTTGGAGGTTACTCTACCTTTGGAGGATGATGAGGCTTTCAAGCAATTCAGTGCAACCATAAAATGTGAAGATCCTAATCCTAGTCTTTACACTTTTGTGGGCAACCTCGAGCATGATCGTCAGGTTTATCCTCTTGATCCGAGTCAGATTCTCCTCAGGGATTCAAAGCTTAGGAATACAGCTTATGTTTATGGAGTTGCTATATTTACTGGTCATGATAGCAAAGTTATGCAGAATTCTACAAAGTCTCCTTCTAAAAGGAGTAGGATCGAACTACAGATGGACAAGATTATTTACCTCCTTTTTACTGTCCTTCTCTCGATCTCATTTGTCAGTTCAATCGGCTTTGCCATATATGCAAAATTTCAATTGCCAAGCTGGTGGTATATGCAACCTATGAACGAAGTAAATAATGTGGTCGATCCAAGACGGCCTGAGTTATCAGGCCTTTTGCATCTAGTCACTGCACTTATACTATATGGTTATTTAATTCCTATATCCCTCTATGTTTCCATTGAAGTTGTGAAGGTCCTACAGGCATTGTTCATAAACCAGGATATTAGTATGTATGATGATGAGTCTGGAACTCCTGCACAAGCGCGAACATCAAACTTAAATGAGGAGTTGGGGCAGGTCGATACTATCCTCTCAGACAAAACCGGCACTTTGACGTGCAATCAAATGGACTTCTTAAAATGCTCCATTGCTGGTACGTCATATGGAATGCGTGCAAGTGATGTAGAACTTGCAGCCGCAAAGCAGATGGCCGAGGACCTTGGTGGCCAAGATCCTGATTCACCGAGACGTGAGTATGAGAATGGTTCATCAGAAATTGAACTAGAGAGTGTCATCACTTCTAAAGACGATTTTAAAGCTGCAATAAAGGGGTTCAGCTTTGAGGATAGCCGCCTTATGAAAGGAAACTGGATGAAAGAGCTAAATGCAGATGTCATCTTGTTATTCTTTAGGATACTTTCAGTTTGTCATTCTGCTATTCCCGAGCTAAATGAGGAGACTGGCAGCTTTAACTATGAAGCGGAGTCGCCAGATGAAGGAGCATTTCTTGTTGCAGCTAGGGAATTTGGCTTTGAGTTTTGTAAAAGAACTCAATCAAGCATTTTTGTACGGGAGAGATATCCTTCTTTTCAAGAGCCAATTGAAAGGTGAGATAAAGTCACATACTCGTAAGTTGCTCTCAACAACAATTGCATACCACTTGTAGTATGTCACTATTTTCTAAGCTTACATCTTGTTGCTATTCGTTTAGAGAATTCAAAGTTCTCAATCTATTGGAGTTCACTAGCAAGCGGAAGAGAATGTCTGTTATAATTCGCGATGAGAGTGGCCAGATTCTTCTCTTGAGTAAAGGAGCAGACAGGTGTTTCTTTGAATGTCCTTTTTATTCCTATGAACTATGCATCCTTAAAGTAGGTGATCTAAGTGACTATTTTGCTATCAAACACGCTGTTAAATTGTCTGTCAATTACAATATGCTTATTCTTTGATTACTCTATTACCCCTTTCCTCCGATCATTCCTTTGTTTGGGGGGGG
>MU790235.1:0-21880 GCA_026770625.1 Nicotiana glauca
GGTATTTCTAAACCCGGTAGCGGGTGTTGATTGCTCAGTGGCAGAGTCATCGGAGTTAGCAAGGTAGCTGCCTGATGTTCGTAGCCCTGCTCTTCTCCCTCTTGTATTCTTTAGACTATTTTTAGTATATCTTTAGACTCTTCATTGTATTCGGACCTTAGTAGATGCTCGTAACTTGTCACACCCCAATGTCGGCTTTGTGTTATGTTTCAGCACTGGTTATTTAGACCTTTATTATGAGATTTCTTGTTAAATTAATGGCTTAAAAATGTCTTTTATAGAAAAATGGTTGATTTGAGAATTTGTGTTAGCTTGTCTAGTTTCACGATAGACGCCATCATGACAGAGACGATTTTAGGGTCGCTACAAGTTGGCATTAAAGCCTAGGTTACATAGGTCTCACGAGTCATGAGCAGGTTTATTAGAGTCTCGCAGATCAACACGGAGACGTTTGTGCCTATCCTCGGGAGGCTGCAGAACTATTAGGAAATCCTGCATTCTTGAATTCTTATAGTGCATCCTTGATTTAGCTTGAAATATAACTCTTGAAATTCCTTTCACGTGTTCGTATATGTGCATAACCGCTCGATATCGGATATGCATCGATGGATTGTGATTCCCTGATCGAGGGGCGTGATGTGATTTTTGTGTGTTGATGTTGGGCCAGTCTGGAGGACTTGAGGCCAAGTTTTGCTTGTAGCTTGAGTAGTGAGGCATTGATTATGTGAGCACGTGCTTTTGAATTTATATGTTCGGTGTCCCTATTAGTGGAAGTGATGGATGGATGACTATGTGATGAGTTTCATGTGACTGCGAGGTGTATTCATATGATTTGAATGTGACGAGTAAGGCCTGCTTGAGGTTAAAAAGTACTATTTGGTTCTTGATTTCCATCATGACTTGATGTATAGCCTCGAATTATGGGTGTGCTAAAGAATCCTTTCATGTTGTTTAGTTGGGGAGTGAAATAGATTTTATGTCATGATATGGGTCCAGACTCAGGAAGATTAAGCTACATGATGGTTACGACGATGGAAGAGTATAAAGAGATGATAGTTTGAGGCAAAACAGGTAGGTTATTTCCTGCGGAGTGTTCTGAAGTTTGTATGATCCCTATGTTGTTTTGTAGCGAGACCTCTGTTACCAGAAAATTATATGTGTTGCAATTGGAATTTGAATTGCTTAATAGAGTGGGCTTGTCTGTTACGAGGATGAATATGAGATTTGCAGATGATTTGAGGTATTGGATGGTTTGTGTTGTAAAAGCTTATGAAGGATTTAGTTTAATCTCACCACAGTATTATGGAAGTAGTAGAAAATAGGATTGCGAGTTCTATGTGTTTTGACCTATGGCTTTGAGCAAAGTGGGGGAGTCCATTATTGATGAGTTGATAGCATGGTTATGTGTTGTATTGGTTTCAGTTTGAGGTATACTAGTGAATCAATTGCGGCTTGCAGGGGTTGAGATCGAGGATGGTTCGAGTAAAGGAAATTTTAATGAAGGTTATGTTATGCTTTATGGGTGTGTGAGAATCATGGAATGACTTGGATAGTTATTGGTAAAGGATGTACAGTGCATAGAGTGGGAATTGGTTTGGTTGCATTAAAGTGGGGTTACTTCCATAGGTGTTGCGGTTCTAACGAGGCACAGGTCATTCGGTTCATTTGATCAGTATAATTGAAACCTGAGTAGAGTGGATGACTCCCGAGAATAGTTTTAAAGGATTCAAGGTTTACATGTAGTAGATGGAAATCTACCGGATGCATATTTGGCTAGGAATGGGGGGTTTACATTGGAGGGTGTCAAGACTTGTGGCATTTTTATATCATTATGTATTCTACACATCAATATCAGGAAGGTGAAGTTAACGGCCTTAGATTCGCAGAAGGTCTCTTCAGAGTGGGTATCTCAGCTGTGATACTTTTGGTGGTGCCTCAGAAGAGTACAATGGTTTATGGGCCTTTGGACGGTGTGGTTTTATACTTTAAGTCTGGGTCGAGGATTGTGGTGTTATAGCGAAAAGAAGTATCAAGTTGAAGGTAAATCAAAAGGAAATTGGATAGATGGGATATCTTGGTAGTAGGCCGGATCGGCCTGGTAAAGGATATGATTAGTTCTTTGGGTGCTTATGAGGTAATGAGTTTCTATAGGTGTTTCGCGGCAATGCTATTGAGTTTTAGTGGCCTACGCAGCTTGATTGATTTAGAAGGATTCAGTCCTGACGGTTTAGTTTTGTGTAAATGAAATTCGGAGAGTTCTTGATGGTTTCTACCAGGATTAGAGGTGTATATTTTCTACGAGCATGAGGAGCATGGGATGTATAGTAATATTCTTCTAGATGAGATCAATGAAAAGTTCTTGGCTAGTTGAGTACGTATTTGCTTGTGGCTTGGAATGGATATGAAGTTCTCATGTTTATCCTAGGATGGTATATTATATGCGATATGTTGTGTAGGATTGAGATTTGCATGTGTAAGGTTACAGTTCAATTTTGAAAAGAAGCTCACAAATTCTTAGACAGCATGGATTGTTTTAGATGACTAGATAAATGAGATCACTGATTGGTGTGGCTTGATGAGGGTATATATTTCAAAAGAGGGCGATGTGTTTGAGTTATGGATACTTTATTAGTATTGCGACACTCTCTTGTTTGATCGTTTGCTAATGTTCGAGTTTGCATGGTGGCATAGAAGAATTATAGGAGTACCCCTCGTGGGATGATTGGGTATCAGAGGTGTGTTATATATTCAGATGGTGGATTGGGATCGTATATGGTGATGCATGTGCATTATAGACTTGGAGACTGGAAGTTCTCATAAACAGGTTATGTTGTGGTTGTGGTCGCGTGTATCAGCCTTGTGTAGTGATTATCGGGGTTTGGAGACTCGAGTGGATCCTTTGTCGCTTAGTATGTTAGATTTCGATGTGATGTTGGGTATGGACTGGCTGACTCCGTGTCGAGTTATTCTGGACTGTTGCACTAAGGTAGCGGCGTTGGCTATGCCGAGGATGCCACTAATTGAGTGGCGAGGTTTGACGAGTTATGTTCCCAATAGGGTTATTTCATTTTTAAAGACCTAGTGGATGGTTGGGAAGGATTTTCTTCTTATTTGTACTTCGTGAGGGATGTCAGTACAGAGGCTCCTACCATTGAATGAGTTCCGGTGGTGGGGGATTTTCCAGATGTGTTTCCTGCTATCAGACATATCGCCGGACAGGGTTGACAATTTCGGTATTGATTTGGTGTGGGGCACCATATCGTATGGCACCAGCAGATTTAAAAGAGTTGAAGGAACAATTTCAGGAACTCCTTGATAAGGGGTTCATTAGTAGGCCAATATGGATGCGTGTTCTACATCGAGTTGGTTTTGTGACTCCGAGTTGTTATGGTTGAGGGATGTGTTGATTCGAGTGCTGTTGAGCTTATTAGTGTTCGGTGAGATCTATGAGTTATCTTTTCTTGTTGTGAGGCATGATGAGTTGTGGATTATAGGTACATGTGGTGCGGTATTATTGGGGTCTCATAGTGGAATTCGAGTGGGAAGAGTATTGGGTATTGCTCGGTGGATGGCGTATTGGTTGTGTCCTTTCGGGGTTTGTGTGATGTTATGTCATTTGCATCACCGTGGTTATGGTGATTTTTTTTTGGTTCTAGACGTCAAATTACGTGTGGTTGTCGATTTTGAGCATAGCGACTTGAGGTATTTCATGTGGACCAGTGTTTGGATGAGGTTGCACATTGGAGTGAAGTTATGCGGAGTTATGATCCCCAGGGGTGAATTTGCATGTTTTGGTTCTACGACGCGTTATGGGTTCTCAGCGTTGTGTTGTGGTGGTACTAGTGAGCTTGCGGTACAGCTCTCTCCTTTGAGTTATTTTTCATGATTCGAGTATATTCGGATTGCTGCTTATTGGTATGCGGATGGCACGAGTTGTGGCTTTAGATTGTATTGATGTTCGTATCACCAGAGTAGTCGTGTTGGATTAGATGAGGTCGTTGGGACCTAGAATGAATACAAATGGATCCGATTTCAGCATGTTGGGAGGATAATATCAATGTTCGGCTTAGAAATTTGCTACGGTCCTTGCCAAAGGAGAAGTGGCTTCACGAAGGGTTGATATGAGGAATGGTTATGACTTTCTATGTGTTTAATTTTTCATTGGTAGTATACGGAAGTGTTTTAATGAGGCTTTATTTGATAAGAGGTTTATTATCGATATTCGATTGTTCTGAGCAACTGCTGTGATTAGATGTTATCGCTACGAGAGTTTGAACTATGTGGTATATCATGACATCTGAGGCTGCAGGTATGGTTGATACAACTTGTTTGGTCTTATTTGGAGTATAGATGTGAGGTTATGACCTTATAGATGATTTCATAAGTGGCAATTTGGTTCTAAGGTTTGTGGGCTAGGTTGGATTGTGAAATTTCAGTTACATTATATTATCGGACCTATATGAGATAGGGTGACATGGGATCACCCCCGGGTATGTGCATAGTAAGGTTACACAATGATTTGATGGTTTTTATAATAACTCTAGGCACGTTCGAGGACGAACATATGCTTAAGTGGGGGAGGATATAACGACCCGACCGGTCGTTTTGAGCATTTGCACTTTGCTCGACATTTCTCGGGCATGACTTGCCCTGTATAATGTATTATGACTTATGTAAATTGTCGATTTTGGTTTTCAGGATAATCGAAATGGATTTGAAAGAACAGTTCTCAGTTAGATTTATATTTGAAAGGTTTGACCAAGTTGGACTTTTAGTATTCGATCTCGGATTTGGAATTTTATGATTTGGTTAGCTCTGTTAGGTGATTTTGGACTTGGGAGTGCGTCCGGAATGTATTTCAGAGGTCCATGGTAAATTAAGGCTTGAATTGGCGTAATTGGAAATTTGGCATTTCTGGTCGACAGTGGAAATTTTGATACCAATGTTGGAATGGAATTCCGGAAATTTGAGTAGGTTTGTTGCATCATTTGTGACATGTGTGCAAAATTTAACGTCATTTTAACGAGGTTTGATAGACTTTTTGATCAAATTTGGAATTCGGAAGTTTTGGAATTCTTAGGCTTGAATCCGAGGGTGATTTGATCTTTTGATGTTGTTTTGAGAGTTTTGAGGGTTGGAACAAGTTTGAATGATGTTATGGGATATGTTGGCATGTTTGGTTGAGGTCCCGAGGGCCTCAGGTGAGTTTCGGGTGGTTAAACGGATCAAATTCTTGTTTTGAAAGTTGCAGATTTTCCTTTAGTTCTGTTGCAGATGTTTCTTCTTCGCGATCGCCTGAGGAGGCTCGCGATCGCATAGAGCAGTTGTAGAGGCAGACTAGGTTGTTCTTCATGTACGCGTATCTAGGGCTGCAATTGCGAGAGTTTTCAGGTAAAGCATCACGAACGCGTGGGGTAAGTCGAGTTCGCGTAAGGCTAGGAGGACTAAAGTTGGACCAGGCATTTGTTCATCGCGAACGTGATCACTGGTCAGCGATCGTATAGGAGTAGGGGAGTTGTGATTCCTATTCGCGTGGAGAGAGTCGCATTCGCATAGGGTTAATTCTGAGTCATCAAAGTTTTTTCTTCGCGATCGCGATGGTCTTCTCGCAATCACGATTAAGGAAATTTACCTGGGCAGAATGTTTAAATAGTCATCTTCGCAAATTTTAGGCCATTTCACACCATTGTTGGCTGTATTTGGAGCTTTTTGAGAGGGGTTGAAGAGGGAATTAAAGGGAAACACTTAGAGGTAAGATTTTTGGACTCATTACTCGATTCTATTGTGAGTTTTACCTAATTAGACGTGAAATTTATGGGATTTAAAGCCTAAAATTGGGGAGTTGGGGCTTGGAATTTGGGGACTTTGATTTGAGAATCTGAGGGGTCATTTGTGGTTGGATTTTGATGTATTTGATATGTATGAACTCGTGAGAGTGTAAGGATTCTAGTTTTGTATTTTTATCGGAATTCGAGATGTGGGCTTGGGGGTCGGGTTTGGCCAATTTCGGGATTTTTGATATAAATTGGTTATTTTCGAGTGAGATTTGTTCCCTTAGCATATTTTGATGATATGGAAGTGGTTTTGATTAGATTCGAAGCATTTGGAGACCGATTCGAGAGGCAAAAGCATCACGGACTAGAATTTGGACTGGATTAAGGTAAGTAATGATTGTAAATGTTGTCCTGAGGGTATAAAACACCGAATTTCACACATCTTTGTGCTACTATGAGGTGACACACATGCTAGATAACGAGCATGGGGTCGTGAACCGTTGGGGATTGTGAGTTAGTTTGTGCCGTACGACTGTTAAGTCGCGTATTTGATTGAAAATTGTTTGATATCATTGTGTTTTTAAAAGTATTATCATGTTTTGTGTTGAATACCATATTTGGGCCTAGTGCTAACTGTTTTCGACCCTTATGGAAGTTTTACTACTATTCCTCACTGTTTTGACTTACTATTTATACTCAGTCATGCTATACTTTATTATTTTCATAACTCAGTCGTATTTACTTTATTTTAAATTTTAAAATGATATTTTGGGCTGAGCGTCATGTTTTACTGTTGCCCTAGTGGCTTGAGAGATTTTGACTATGAGTTGGCGTACTCACATTACTCCCTGCACCTTGTGTGCAGATTCATATTTCTGAACCAGGTAGCGGGTGTTGATTGCTCAGTGACAGAGTCATCGGAGTTAGCAAGGTAGCAGCCCGACGTTCGTAGCCCTGCTCTTCTCCCTTTTGTATTCCTTAGACTATTTTTAGTATATTTTTAGACTCTCCATTGCATTCAAAACTTAGTAGATGCTCGTGACTTGTGACACCCTGATGTCGGGCTTGTGTTATGTTTCCGCACTGGTTATTTAGACCTTTATTGTGAGATTACTTGTTAAATTAATGGATTAAAAATGAATGTTATAGAAAAATGGTTGATTTGGGAATTTGTGTCGGATGGTCGAGTATCACGATTGGCGCCATCATGACCGCGTCAATTTTAGGGTCGCGACAATTGGAAATTTGGTGATTTTGGTCGGCAGTGGAAAATTTGATATCAGACCGGAATGGAATTCCGGAAGTTGGAGTAGGGTCGTAGTCTCATTTGAGACATATGTGAAAATTTTGGGGTCATTTGATCGTGATTTGATAGGTTTAGGCGTCGTTTGTGAAATTTGAAAATTTAGATGTTCTTAGACTTGAATCCAATGGTAATTTGGTATTTTGATGTTGTTTTGAGTGATTCTAAGGTTCGAATAAGTTTGAATCATGTTATGGGATGTGTTAGTATGTTTGGTTGAGGTCTTGATAGCCTTGGGTGAGTTTCGAGTGGTTAACAGGTCAATTCTTGGCTTTAAAAGTTGGCGGATTTTCTAGTGTGATGTTGTAGAGAATTCCTTCATCGCATTCGCGAAGAGGGCGCTTGCGTTCTTGAAAGGCATTTGAGAATGGCAGATGAGTTGTTCTTCGCGTTCGCGAAGCGAAGTGCTTCCGACATTCGTGAAGGTTTAGGATTTTAAGGCTACGTATTTATGACCAGGTCATCGTGTTTGCGTAGAGTCAACTGTCATTGGAGCTTCAGGCAATTAAGCCTACGCGTTCAGGAGGAGTATTCCGCGTTCGCGTAGGGTCAAACAGGGTAGTCTTCGCACTGGTGGGTATTCACGTTCGCGAAGGAGGAATTTTTTATCTAAGGCAGGTTGTGCTTCGCAATGTGACGCGTTCGCGGAGAGTAAAATGTGGGCAGCATTGTGCCCATTTTTCATGTTTTGAGTTAGAGACCACGTAATTGGGCGCTTTTTGAAGGAAATTTAAGAGAGGTGATTGGGGTAAGTGTTCTTCATTTGATTTTGGTTAGATTCCATGATTGTATCTTGATTTTTATCATCTAAATTGTGAATTGTGGTGCAAAATTGGGGAAGGGGGTGGATGGAAGAGAATTGGAGAGATGATTTTGGAGATTTGAAGGGCCATTTGATGTCAGATTTTGATGAATTTGGTATGGGTAGACTGGTGAGTGAATGGGCTTTCTAGTTTGTAATTTTTATCGAATTCAGAGACGTGGGATCGAGCGGGTTTGAGTGGATTTTGTGATTTGTGTCTAATTTGATAGTATTTCTTGTGGATTTCATACCATTAGCACATATTGATGGTATTGTTCTAGTTGTGAATAGTTCGGAACGATTGGAGGCAGAGTAGAGGAGCAATAGCATCGCGGAGTAGAGATTTGACCGATTCAATGTGAGAAACGGTTTTAAATCTATTCCTAAGGGTATGAAACCCTGGATTTCAGATCATTTTTACCATTTTTTATGTGACGTACATGCTAGGTGACGGGCATGTGGGCATGCACCGCTGGGGATTGTGACTTGGTCTATCCCGTAGCAACTACAAAGTTGCGTATTTAGTTGAAACTATATGATACTTATGTGTTTTAAAAGCATTTCTGTAAATGGGTTGAATGCCATATTTGGGCCTTGTGCCAGAGCTGTTTGGACCCTTAGGGGCTTTTTTCTTATTATCCTCTCACTTTTTTGATTGAAAATCTATACTCAGTCATGATACACTTACATATTTCATAGCCGAGGCCCTGATTTGTTACTGATTCATGATTTACTGAGGCCAAGGGACTTATTGATTTATGCCACGAGGTGGCTTGTTATAACGCTTGGGTTGGAGGAACCCCTTTGAAGTCTGCACATCCCTAGTGAGTGCGGGTACACTGATTGTGAGTGATGGTGAGGTATGCCCGAGGAGTTGTATATGAGTTATATTCTGCCCGAGGGGCTGCTTATGAGTGATGTTTTGCCCGAGGAGCCGTTTACGATTTTATCATTTTGCTCACTGTTGCACTGAACCTCTATCTGAGAACTTTTGAAAAATATCTTCAAATGATTTTTACTGAAATTGAGTTTAAACGAAATGATTTGATTCAAACTCTGCTTTTTAAAGGCATATTATATTTTTACTGAGATTTCATGATATGAACTTTATATATTTTACTTCTCGTCACTGCTTCTCAGCCTTTATTTACTTTGGTTATTTACTGAGTTGATGTACTCACGTTACTCCATGCACCTTGTGTGCAGATCCAGGCGTATCAGGACCCGGTAATGGCTGTTGACTATTCCAGCAGTAGATCTTCTCGGAGTTAGCAAGGTAGCTGCTGCCGATTACAGTACTGATCTTCTCCCTCCTATTTTCCTATATTTATTTATAGTTACATTTCCAGACTGTGTTAGTCTCGGTATATTTCTGAACAAATTGTAGTAGATGCTCATGACTAGTGACACCCCAATGTCAGGCGTTTCTTTTCGCACTTTCGCTATTCAGATTTCTTTATGAAGTTTTATTATTAAATAGCTTGAAGTTGTCTTCAAATTGAAATATAGGGTTATTTTTTGTAAAGAGTCGGCTTGCCTAGCACCACGATAGGCGCCATCACGACATGGTAGTTGGGTCGTGACAAGAAATATTTTATTTTTGGTAGTGCAGTTGTATTCCAAATCCAGGTATGAGCAAAGTCAGTAGTGTTATTATTGTCACCTTCAAGATGTTTGTGTAAGTAGAGGAGGTGGAGAATGTACAATCTGAGGTATGATGCCAATAAAGAGTGTTTTTTGCTTGGGGAGATTGGTCAATAATGATATTATTAATCAGAGATTGAATTTGTGGGGGCAGCATGAAGGATAATGTGGAAATATCCCACGAAGCATTGGTTATAATGGAAGCAATGGATTGATTTAGCTCATTTCTAGTAATTGGACCATAGATGAGGAGGCGTAAGGATAGATTGTTTGCAATCCAACGATCACGCCAAAGGCTTATTCTAGTACCATGAGCTATGTTCCAACCTATGCCTGATCTATAATAGTTGGCTATTTTGATCATGATTTTCCATATGTAGGAGGTATTAGAATGTTTTTGTAGTGTGTAAAAATAATTATTAGGATTAGTAATTTGATGGTTATATTTAGCAGAAAGTATGTTAGGATATATGGAGTTAGTTGAATGGGAGTAACGCCAGAGAAGACTGGTGATCATAGCATGGTTTTTTGGGGCTAGTTTTTGGATGCCTCCCCCCCCTTTGATTTAGGAGAAGTAACGGTATCCCAATTAATTAAATGAATATTACGCTTATGTGCGGAGGAACCCCATAAGAAGTTGCGTTGAATGTGTTCTAGTTGCTTTGTAATTGTATGTGGTAGTAAGTTAGTTTGCATTGGGTAAATTGTTATTGAATATAAAACTAACTTAACAAGAGTAGTTAGCCCCGCAAGGGTAAGAAATTTGGATCTCCATCTGTAATGACCCAAAAGGTCATCTTATATTTTAGAACTCGATTCTGTATTCTGATGCCTTCAAAGCCTTATTTTATGCCTCCTCAATTTGCATGAGTAGTCCGAGCGTGTTTCTAGAAAGCTTCTATGTTGAAAGTTGATAAAAATAATAATTTTTGCCTTTAAAAGATGATTTAGTTGACTTCGGTCAACGTTTTGAGTAAACGGATCTGGACTCATATTTTGACAGTCTCGGTGGGTCCGTATCAAAATATAAGACCTGGCGGAATGCCCAGAACCAAATTCCGAGGTTCCTAGCTCGAGAAATGAATTTTTGATGAAAATTGAAAGTTTGAAAATTAAATGGTTTTAACAATTTTGTTAATGTTTGATCTTTTTGGTATCGGACCCGTATTTTGGTTCCGTAACTCGATACAGGTCCAAAATAATATTTATTCCTTATCTGTGATGTTTGGTGAGAAACACAAATGATTTGACATGATTCAGACGTCCCGTTGTAAAAATAGGAATTTCAAAGTGTTCTTAAGAATTTCATGTGATTTGGTGCTAAATTTGTAGTTCTAGGTGTTATTTTGGCGATTGGATCGCACGAGCAAGTTCATATGCTGTTTTAAGACTTGTGTGCATGTTTGATTTGGAGCCCTGAGGGCTGGGCTAAGTTTCAGGTAGGGTACAAAGTGATTTAAACTTAGGAAATTTTGCTGGTACGCTTTAGGTCTGCAGACTTCGTATTTGTGAGGTCTGGCTCACAATGCGAGCCTTGCATTTGCGAAGAATTCATCGCATTTGCAAGCAATGGGCGGGGAGTGGCAGCTTCGCAATTGCGAAGCTTTGATCGCAATTGCGATCCTGGCAGTTTGCATTTGCGAACCAAGGGTCGTATTTGCAACAATAACATGCCCAGGTAAATCTTCGCATTTGCGAAGAGAAGTTCGCATTTGCGATGGTCACAATTGCGAACCCTATATCGCAGATGTGATACTTGCAGCTGAATAAATAGTTGGAAAATGGGATTTTTCATTCATTCTTCAATTTTTCAACACCTAAAACACAAGAGGCAATTTTTCAAAGGTTTTTTCTTCCCCAAATCATAAGTAAGTGGTTCTTAATTAGTTTGTTTCAATCTTTTACCTCTTTTTAAAAGATTTTCACCTAGAATCTAAGATTTTCATCGTGAATTGGGAATTTTTGGGTAGAAGCTAGGGATTTCCAAATTTGGGGATTTAGACCTCAAATTGAGGTCGGATTACAAAACCAATTAGGGTGATATATTGAGGAGGAATAGGGGTGAAATGCTATTATATTGTGGGATCGGGTTGCGTGTCGCAACATGAGGAATAAGGGTAATACATTGAGGAGGAATAAGGATGAATTGCTATTATACAATAGGATCGGGTTGCACGCCGCAACAAGAGGAATAAGGATGGGTTGATATGGAGTAATAAGGGTGAATATTCATATTGATATTGATTCTATGGTGGATCGGGAAGTGCTGCATCAGTTTATGTGTTTATATATCTTTCTGCTACTGTGTAGTTATTGTGTAGTTTTGCATTTCACTTAAGAATTGGTTATAGCTGGTTACTGATGAGATACTTGAGTTATGTATTCATTCCTTGCAAGTTACTGTATTATTTTGTTCCGTTCTTCTTTATGCTTTAATTATACACTGTACGCAAGTTATATTGTAATTGTCCTGTCGTAGCCTAGTCACTACCTCGTCGAGGTTAGGCTCCAAACTTACGAGTACATGAGGTTGGTTGTACTAATACTGTACTCTGCACTTTTGTGTAGATTTCGGAGCAGGTAGTGGCTGATTGAGAGGTTGGCTTCAAGTTACACGATATAGAGACCCAAGGTAGTCCTGCTAACATTCCGCAGGCCCTAGCTTCCCCTTCTACATCTCTACATTACTATTTACTTTATTTCTAAAACAATTGTAATTTCTTTCGGACTGATGTTTGTTGAAAATTATAGTGTGTTCGTGGATTGTGACACCGGCTTCTGGGTAGTAATAGCAATAGTATTGGTAATAGTATATAAACAAAGAGAATGTTTACTTACTTCCGCAAATATTTCTACTTGTTTTAGTTTGTTTACTCTTAATCATTGAAACGTAAAGGAAATTAGTTTAATAATACTCTAACGTTGGCTTGCCAAGCAAGTGTGATGTTAGGTGTCATCTCAGTCCTGATGGTGAAATTTTCGAGTCGTGATACCATCCTATTAATTTGGAGGTAAATTTGTCAATAATGTATTGGTAATCAGATGTTTTAGGATGATGTGTTTTAATTGGGAGACCCAAGTATTTACCAAAATTTGTGGCAATTGAGATATTGAGGAATGTAGATAGGGATTGACTAAGGTTGGTGTCAACATTTTTTGAGCACGTGATTTTTGCCTATATGGATTACTCCCATAAATTAAAGAAAACGAGTTTCTTTTCATTATTTGCAATTTTGTGGATTTTCTTGCATTTTTGTTAATTGTGTGCATTTTATCTATGTATTTTAATTAATAAAAAATACAAAAAAGGTGTTGCATGTGCATTTAGTAATTAAGTTATTTTATAAAAAAGAAAATCACAAAAATAATTTAATTTGCACTTTTAGTTTTAACTTTTATTTTGGGTTAGTTCTTCTTTTAATTTATTTTTAATTAATTGTGTTAATTATCACTTAGGTCTAATTAGTGTTTTTATTTAAGTTAATTAGGTTCTAGGGATTAATTTAGGAACTAATTTAATTTTGAAAAAAAGAAGAAGAAAACAAAGGAATTTAGAAAAATTGATCAAAAAGAAAAAAGAGAACGAAAGGTAGAAAGAGCTGGATTTTGGGCTGCTCTAAATTTATTCATCCAAACCCAATGAGAGTTCCCTCACCCAGCCCAACTACGCCCAAACCCCGGCCCAAAATACCTTAACCCGACCCACTCTCTATAAATATACAGACGGATACATACAGAAACCCAAAACTCAAAATCCCTAATCCAGACGCGACTGTTCATCGTCTCCTTCACGTCAGAGCCGCTTTCAATTCACCAAATCTGAGGCGAGTGAACTTAAATTCACCCCATGCATTCCCCCCTCTCCTCGTTACCACAATGTAATGGTTTCTGACAACTAGAAGATTCCTTTCAGATATTTTTGTACGTTGTTTAGCTCCTGATCGATTTTCTGGATAAATGGGGGTTGTGGATGGATGAAAATCAATCCTTGCCCTTCATTTGTCCAAAAAATCATTCATATAAAGAGATTGCAAAGAATTTGGGAGGGGGTGTGGAGAAGGTGCGAGAAAAGCTATATAGGATATATAAGGTGAGGATTCTGGGGATTTAGGGGGATTTTTTTGGGAAAAAGGATTTGAGGGAGAGTTCTTCTTTCATTGCTCTTGATTTCTTGTATTAGAACATATATGAAAGATTGAGGACTGAGTTATGATTTTTTCTTATGAATTTGTTATTCCGTCCTCTTCTTTATTTGAAAAATGATAAAGATTTTCGAGTTCTGTTTTCTTCCTCTGGTTCTTGTTCAAAGCTGAGTTGATTTAAACGAGCTCGTCTTTGTTGAAGTTGTTGTTCTAGTTTGAAAGTTGATGTTGTCCATTTCTGTTTAGAGGTCATGATTGAGTTCTTTATTGCGGATTCATCCGATTCATGTCATTTCGATTGCTGTAATTTACTGAAAGATCAATTGGAAACTTTGACAGGTTCATCTCGTTCTCTTATCTTTTGTATTAGAGTTGGCATCCTGACAATTCTCTGTTACAAGCGTAAAACTTGAAAATTCGGAATGACCTTGCTATATTAAAAGTTTAAATATTTCTATTTTTCAATCTCTGACGCTCGATTGTTTTTATCCAGTGTGTTTGTGTGGTGACATATTGTTAGATTATGTGAGGTCTTCATGATTTGAGATAATATTAGCTACATCCATGTCTTCTGCTCTTTGATTGAGAGCCTGAGATGGTCACTGAAACAGGGAACTTGGTGCTTTGGCTTGACAGAATCAGTTGTACCTTTATACTATTGGATATGCTTATATGTTAATTTAAACTATGTGACAAAGCTAGAATTTGTAAATGTGTAATGGAAATTCTTGAAAATTCAATGATGCAAGTGGCTTTGCATTTCAGCAATGAGTATTTGCATTTGTGCAGTAAGTCATGTTAGTGTTATTTTAAAAAGGGAAACTCATGTTAATCCTTCCCATGATTCAGCCATTTGAATTCCCCTCTCAATGCCCCTGAGTATTAGTTGTTGTTGTTGTGCCTGAAACTGATACTAGTCTCATGAAGTTCTATGATAGAAAACTACCTTTTAGATGTCGTAGATTTGGAATTGATTTCAGTTGAATATTCAAGGTCACAATTAGATTTCTATACATCAAAGAGTCGTTCTTATTGCGTTTGTTTTGAAGTTGTTTCTGTGGTAAGCTTAGATTCATCTTTCCAAGTTGTTGAAATTTGATTGTAGCTAGAATGGGACACTTCTCGTTTGCAATTTTTGAATGAACATTCTGGTATGACTCTAATTTGTGTGCAAAATTGAGTCTTGGTTCATCCAGCAAAGGAGAGAATCCTTTCTCTTGATCGTATGTTTGTTGCTGATTTGCAGCTTCTGAGCAGTACTTAAACATTAAAACCAGACATCAGAACTCTGAGAGATTGATGTTTATCTTGTCCTAATTTAGCAATCATATTTAAAGAGTTTCAAGTTCTTTTCGTTGACGGGTATATAGGTTAAACTACACTAATAATTTTTTTGTACTGTCACTGTATAAGTAGTAAGCATGTATTGTTTTTCTGAATCTATTTTTTTCTAAGTTCAAACAAACTCTGAATTTTATTAACAGTGCTTGATTTAGTGTGATACTTTGATCAGTTTGATATGGTAGTACCCCATTAGAAAGTTTTTGTTTTGTAACAATCCGACCGATCATTCTGAGCTCTAGCACTTTGTTCAACAGTATGAGGCCATGAGCAGCTTCACTTCAAGTATTATGACTTGTTCGCATGGTTGGAATTGAATTTCGGGAAATTCAGAATTGATTTGGAGAAAGAATTCTCATTTTAGAAGCTTTAAGTTGCAAGAATTGACTAAGATTGAATTTTTGAGTGAACGACCTCAGAATCGGGATTCGAAGGTTCCAGCAGGTTTGTATGATAATTTCGGACTTGGGCATATGTCCGGATCGGGTTTTGGAAGACCCTGGAACATCTCGGCACCTATTGTGGAAGTTGGTATTTTTGAATGAATTTCATAAGTTTGGGTTGAAGTGAATATCAGTGTTGTCGATGTCCATTTGGGATTTTGAGTCTGGGAATAGCTCCGTATGGTAATTCTGGTGTTGGGAGCACGAACAAAATTGAATTGGGAGGTCCGTGGGTCATGTTGGAGTCATTTGGCTAAAGTTAGAAATTTGAAGGTTTTTGAAAAGTTTGATCGAGAGTTGACTTATTGATATCGGGGTTGGATTCCGATTCCAGAAGTTGGAGTAGGTCCGTAATATCGAATGTGACTTGTTTGCAAAATTTGAAGTCATTCCGGAATGATTTTGGTAAGGTTTGAGACACTTAGTCTCTCTTAAGGAAGCTTAAGTTGGAAAAGTCAACCGGATGTTGACTTATGTGTTAGAGGACTCGGATGTGAGTTTCGATGGTTCGGTTAGCTTTAGGAGGTGATTTATGACTTAAGAGCTTGATCGGAAGGAGTTTTGGAGGTTCGTATTAGGTTTAGGCTTGAATTGGCGAAGTTGATATTTTTGGCATTTTCCGGTTGATAGGTGAGATTTTGATATAGGGGTCGGAATGGAATTCAGAGAGTTGCAGTAGTTCCGTTGTGTCATTTGAGATGTGTGTGAAAAATTTCATGTCATTCAGATGTGGTTTGGTTGGGTTTTTTATCAAAAGAGTAATTTAGAAGATTTTGAAATTCTTAGGCTTGAATTCGATGCGAATTTGGTGTTGTGATGTTGTTTTGAACGTTCCGAAGGTTGTAACAAGTTTGAATGATGTTATACGATATGTTGGCATATTGGGTTGAGGTCCCAGTGGCCTCGGGTGAGTTTTGGGTGGTTAAACGGACTATTTCATCTTTGGAAAAGTTGCAAATTGTTTTTAGCTTCAGCTGTGCACCAGAAAATTTTCTGGTGCGAAAAGTCCAGTTTGGAAACTCATATCTTGTAATCTATAAGAAATAAGAAAAATTGCAAAACATGAAAATTGTAGCCCTTGCATTCTAGTATCCATAAAGTCAAACCATTCATGATTTTGATATTCTATGCGAAAGGTATGATGGATCGAAGATAGCTGGTGGAGCAATTTAGGCAGAATTTTTAAATGCACTTTAGAAGCTCATATCTCGGAGTATATAAAGAGTTATATGGTTTACAACTTATCAAATGAAAGATATTTGAGTCTAGTTTCTAAATCTTCAAACCGTTTGTCATTTGAATATTTCCACAAGGGGTTATGGGCATTTTAACAGAAGGTGTACAGTAAGGGAAAATGGTAAGAGGATGTACAACCTGCACAGTGCAAGGTACAACTCGATGAAGCCTGGGCAGATTGTTTTAAACAAGAGTTATATCCCATTTCTTTCATTCCTTTCATTTGGCTTGGACGATTTTGGAGAGATCAAGGAGAGATATTTACCAAGCAACACTAGGTAAGTGATTTCTTCCTATTTTTGAGTTAAATATGTGATCTTACATGGATTTAGACATGTAAATTAGTAGGAAAAGGTGGAGTTAGGGCTTGAGATTTTGAGACTTTCTAGGGATGATTTGAGGGGTCAAACGAACTCCGATTTTTGAGTTTTTTATATGTACGGACTCGTGAGATGATGAAGAACAGTTTGGTATAAAGTTTGTTCAGTTTTGAGAAGTGGGCCCGGGGCTCGGGTTTGGTAATTTCGGGATTTGTGCTCGTTATTGATTGTTTTCACTTGGGCTTTGTTTCCTTAGAATAATGTGATGTATTCGTTCAAGTTTTGGATAGATTCGATGCGCGTGGAGGCCGATTTGAGTGGCAAAGGCGTCGCGAGCTAGAGATTTTGTCGGTTCGAGGTTAGTAATGATTGTAAATATTATCCTCAGGGTTTAAAATCTCGGATTGCACATCGTAGTGCTATATTGAGGTGAGACACATGCTTGATGATGAGCGTGGGGTCGTTCACTATTGGGAATTATGACTTGATCTGTCCCGATTGATGATTTTACTGCATATTTGACTAAAACTTATCTGTTATCATCATGATTTGGACTGATTGTCATATTTGGGCATCGTGCCAGTTATTTGAACCCTCCGGGGATTTTTATTACTATTTCCTCACTGGTTTGACTGATTACTTGAACTCAGTCATGCTTTTTTCTACTATTTTACAACTCAGCCATATTTACTCGGTTTTGATACGTTAAATAATATTTTGGGCTGAGCATAATGTTTTACTATTGCCCGAGTGGCATGAGAGTTCTTCCAACTGAGTGAGGCCTAGGGCCTATGTTGTGAGGATACTATGGGATCGAGCTGCGTGCCGCAACAGTGTTATACTGATACTTATATGAGGTCGAGGGCCTAAATTTGATGCCACGAGATGGCTTGATATTGCGCTTGGGCCATAAGGGGCCCCTCCCGGAGTCTGCACACCCCGAGTGAGCATCGTCGACGAGATATATGGATCGGGTTGCAAGCCGCAGCGAAATATAGATCAGGCTGCACGCCGCATCGGTGCTGGTACTGTTATATGTGTTTACTTTATTTCATTTGTCTTCCATTATCTGTTGTTTGTGCCACTTCATGTGATATCTACCTGATTATCTGGCATTATCTGTTAATTGAGCGTTGTGCCCGAGGGGCAAATTTTTGTGCTTATCTGTACTATTTGTTTTTCATTCATTTGCATAACCATTTAAAAAGTCATTTTCAAAAAAGGTTTAAACTGAGCAAAGATGTTTTTCTAAAGATTTCACAGCTTCTCTATTTTTTTCTCAAAGGGTTTTACACTGCTCTATACAGCATGATTGTCTGTTTTACATGATTTCTTACTGATCAGTTATTATTTAGTTTTATTACTCACTGAGATGGAGTACTCACTTTACTCCCTGCACCTCGTGTGCAGATACAGGTATTTGTTCACCCGGTAGTGGGTTTTGAGCTGATCTGAGGCTAAGTTATCGGAGTTTAGCGAGGCGACTGCCAGCGTTCACAGTACTGCATTTCTGCCTTTTGTTTATCAGTCCTATTTTGTATATTTCAGGCGCTGTATTTGTATTTATACTCTAATAGATGCTCGTGACTTGTGACACCCCGGTGTTGGGCTGTATTCCGCACTTTATAAAGAAATCTTTTGTATATATTGTGGTTATTTTTAGCAATATTGTGGTTATTTAATCATGCTAAAATTTTTTATTAATATTAACTATTCTGAAAAGTTGAAATAGGTTGGTTGGCTTGACTTGTCTTCACGAGAGGTACCATTATGACTGGATCGGGGTTTGGGGTCATAACAAGTTGGTATCAGAGCCTAGGTTACATAGGTCTCACGAGTCATGAGCAGGTTTAGTAGAATTTTGCGGATCGGTACAGAGACATCTGTACTTATCTTCGAGAGGCTGCAGAACCTTTAGGAAAACTTCCACATTCTTGAATTATTATCGTGCGTCATTGATTCAGCTTGAAATGTAACTCTTAAAATTCCTTCCACGTGTTTATATGTGCACATGAGCGCTAAGTATTAGATTTGCATCAATGGCTTGTTATTCCCTGATCAAGGGGCGAGATGTGATTTTCTGTGCGTTGAGGTTGGGCCAATCTGGAGGACTTGAGGCTGTATTTTGCCTGCAGCTTGAGCACCGAGGTGCTAATTGTATGAGCATGTGTATCTGGATTTATATATTCGATAGTGTCCCTATCAAGGGAAGTGATGACTGGATAGCAACGTGATGAGTATGATGTGACTGCGAGATGTGTTCAGATTGTTCGAATGTGTCAAGAAAAGGTTACTTAAGGGTAGAAAGAACTATTAGGTGCTTGATTTCCATCTTGATTTGATGTATAGCCTCGAGTTATGAGGGGTGTGAATAATCTTTTCCTGTTGTCTGGTTGGGAAGTAAAGTAGATTTCATGTCGTGATATGGGTTCAGACCCATGAAGACTAAGTGATTGTGTAATAGTTATGATTATGGAAGGGGTAAATAGAGATACCAGTTTGAGGCGAAGCAGGTGAGTTATCTCCTGCGAATTGTTCTGAAGTTTGTGTGATCCTTAAGTCATTTATTTGGGAGATCTATGTTACTAGTGGAAGATATGTGTTACAATTGAGTCTGAGTTGCTTAAGAGAGTAGGCCTGTCTGTTACGTGGATGAATGCGAGGTTTGCAGAAGATTTAAAGTACTAAATGGTTTGTGTTTCACGAGCCTATGAAGGACTGAGTTTAATTTCACTATGGTATTATGGCGATAATAGAGTATATGCATTAAGGGTTATGGTGTGCTTTGGTCTATGGCCTTGAGCCAAGTGGGGGAGTCTACTATTGCTTAGTTGATTGCACAGTTATGTGCTATGTTGGTTCTAGTTTGAGGCGTACGGGAGAATCAGTTATGACCTATGGAGATTGAGACCGAGGGTGGCTCGAATAAAGGAAATTTTTTGGACAAAGGTTATAGTATGCTTCATAGGTGTGAGAATCACGAAATGTCTTGAGATGTTGTTGGTAAAGGATGCTCGGTGCATAGGACAGAAAGTTGCTCGATTGTATTAAGGTGAGGCTAAACTCTGCGGTGTAGGAGTGCTAATGAGGCAGGTTGTTCAATTCATTTAATCATGCGAATTGCAGTTTGAGTAGAGTGAATGACTCTCGAGAATGATTCGAATGTGTTCAAGATTGTAGATGTAAAAATTGGAAATTTTCAAGTGTATGATTCGGCTAGAAACTGAGGGTTGCATTGGAGGGTGTCAAGACTTTGTCATTTCTATATCAATTATGGGATTCTATATATACCAGGGTTAGAAAGGCAATGGTTCCAGATTCGCAAGAAGTCTCGCCGGGGTAAGTATTTTGAATGTGGTGCTTTTGGGAATATTTAAGGAAGTATTCAACGACTTATGAGCCTTAGACGGTGTGGTTTTATGCATGGGTCTCGTGTGTTGAGTCTGGGTCGAGGATTGTTATGTGATAGCAGGAACAAGTATCAAGTCAAAGGTAAATTCAGAGGAACTTGTATAGATAGGATAGCTTGGTAGTAGGTCGGCTCGACATGGGAAATGGTGTGATGAGTTCTTGGGTGCTTATGAGGTAAAAAGTTTCTACAGGTATTTCGCGACAATGCTCTTGAGTTTTAGTGACCTGAGTAGCTTGGTTGAGAAGGATTCAGTCCTGATAGTTTAGTTTGTGCAAATGGAGTTTGGAGAGTTCTTGATGGTCTCTGCCATAGTTAGAGATGCATGTTTTCTACAAGTGTGGGGAGCATGGGATATGTTGTGATTTTCTTCTAGATGGGATCAATGGAAAGTTTTTGGTTAGTTGATTACATAGTTTCTTATGGCTCGTAAGGGATATAAAGTTCTTATGTGTTTGTCCCGGCTAGGATGGTTGTCCTTGTGTGTTATAAGAGGAAGTGGGTTATTATGGACCCAGGTAAAGCTACTAGCCTAGCTCAATGTGAGCGAAATCGGTTTGAAGTGTGTGATAGGATTTAACATACTTATGGGCCCCATGTGTGTTAGATGTGTTCATTTCAGTATAGCGCTCCTCAAGGAGGGGTGTTGGAATATCAGATGTTGTTCCGTCGTCGTCAAATTCATGTATATTATGATTGTGCCTTGTGAGTTGTGAAACGGCTAGATAGATCCCTATGTGTTGAGTCTCTGTGTAGTGATGATGTTATGTGAGAAGGAGAGCTCTTGAGATTCAGAGTATATATATCGCACCTCAGTTGTGCTAGAGTTTTGTAGCATATGGCTCTATCGGTCTCCCTAGGATGGTATTATGCGCTTAGCGTGCTTGTGACCGATATTCGGTAAATTGTAATGGTGAGAAATTCAGCTCCGTATATCTCCTTATCTGAATTTTATGATGGGATCGGGTGGCACGCCACTACAGGTATGTTATTTGTATTAGGTTGCACGCCGCAACAGGGTGATGTTGAGTAAGCTCCTATATTTATTTTTCTTGTGTTTTGCTTTCTATTTTCTAAGGAAATCCATGTTAGTTGCGTGAGTTTAGTAGTTCCTTCCTGATTCATTTCCTTATGCATCATGTTCGAGTTGAGGACTATTGGCTCGTTGTGGCATCATGTGAGATTGTTGGTCATGCCTAGGGTGACTTATTGCCTGAGCAGTTCATACTAGGTGAGACGAAATTATGGTATCAGGGATCGGCGCGATAAGACTAAGTAGAAGTATATTACAGGACAATTACCATTACTTGGTTCGTAATGAGATAATGATTTTAGTCAAGAGGAAAGATTCAATGTTTGGTTAGCTCTGCAGTTGGGTAGAAATTTCTACACATCTCCTCTGTTGTGGTGGTATCGTCAACATTATAGCAGGATATATATATATATATATATATATATATATATAT